>JAMPIV010015469.1:20000-65293 GCA_024509875.1 Oreohelix idahoensis
CAAGGGTCGCCTAGTTCCTGAACTCTTTATACTCCAAGAGCCACACGGATGGGGGGCATTATCCTCCCAAGGGTCGCCTAGTTCCTGAACTCTTTATACTCCAAGAGCCACACGGATGGGGGGCATTATCCTCCCAAGGGTCGCCTAGTTCCTGAACTCTTTATACTCCAAGAGCCACACGGATGGGGGGCATTATCCTCCTAAGAGTCGCCTAGTTCCCCCCGCCCTTCCATGTTTTAGTTATGGTCATATTGCCTCATGTCTACACTTTACATCAGCCTTTCTCAACATGGAGGAACCCTTTAAATAATTTTCATGTTTCAGGGAACCCCTGAATAAAAATTATTATTTCTACAGCTCATGTTACCTTAGCGTGATCAGTAAGTTGTAAATATAATAATCCAATAAAAATTGTCTGTGTTCTTAGAGTAGAGAATTATTTATTTTTTTCTGTTGATCTTGTTAATTTGGCCAAACTATTTAATAGTAGACTCTGTTTTGTGTGCTCCTTCCTTCCTATAAATGATCTCAACTCTAATGCAAGTCAGTAGTTTAGGTGGAACAAACTTCAGTTTGTTCTTTTTACAAATTTCCTACTTGATTTTTTTTTAAACCTTATCCAAGTAGACCTAAAAGTCTTATCACAAATTTTAACTCTATAAGATGCTAAAGAAATATGGTATGTGCAAGAGTGAACACGATCCTATTGTGCACTGATATATGGGGTTGCTCGGTCACTGCCCCCACTGCGGCGTGCAAAGCTAAAAAAAAAAAAACGACGTTTACTAATTTTTTTTTTCAATCACGACCTCTCACGGAACCCTAAGGTTCAGTAAAACCCCGGTTGAGAAACCGTGCTTTACACTTTTGTTTACTGAAGGCCTATACTTCCCTGGGAAGTTAAAGTTTACTGATTGACCGATACTTTCATCTTCTTTCTCTTTGTCGTTTCTTATGGAACATACAAACAGCACTGTAGTTGTTCATAGGAAGATTGCACTAACTCTTTTGGCAACCTGACGGTGTGTGGAGTCAGCGCTGGATGCGATCAGAAGCCTTCACCAATCATTTGCATGCTCTTGCAGCGGGGGTTTCCATCTACGGTGTCTACGCTACATCCATGGCATTTCGTGGAAAGATAAAGTGACAAATGTCCAGGTGTTGTCACGTGCTGGCCTTCAAAGCATGTATTCACTGCTTAGACAGCGCAGACTACGCTGGCTTGGCCATGTCCGCCCTATGGAAGATGGTCGTATCCCGAAAGATATCTTCTACGAACAACTGGCAGATGGGAAAAGAACAGGTGGGCGACCGCAGCTGAGATTCAAAGATGTGTGCATGACATATAATTGTTGGGTCGATGTCTTTTCCTCTCCGGCAGTATTTAGTTACATTTGTTTGTGTACTAAATTTCAGTGGTCGGCACATTTTCTTTCTCTGCTATCAAGCAGATATTGTATACTTTCAAATCATCTTACACTCCTCTCAGTGACAAGTCGTCATGTCTGTTTGTTTACCCGTTCATTCCTGCCGGCAAAGGAGACGGATGAGATACTATTAACCGACAATCATGTTGGAAAATTTCGGGTGTACCCGACATCAGGCTACGGATTAACACTAAAATCGCCAAGCGAATTTGTTTAATCGCTGACAAGGCTGATGTGCCTTCCTCTACCAGATGGGTAAACGAAGTACTTTGTTTGCGCAAGCGACGGGTAGTTAGATTACTCGCCTGCGCGACACATTTCTGGACAGACAAGAATGACATAATCGTTCCTTGTTACAAAGACATTACTTTATATGAAAGTCTTTCTTTGATCCTTAGCCACCGACCGTCAAAGCAGTCAGTGGCCATCACGCCTAGTGGCGTCTTGTAGGGCAACAACAAATTGATTCCACTTTGCTCGGTCGGTGGCCATCCTTCGTACAGTGCCCCAACTCTGGTTCATTCTTTGCATCTCAGCCTCCACAGTCCTCCGCCAGGTTGTTTTTGGTCGTCCTTTCTTTCGTTTTCCTTCAGGGGTCCAAAGCATAGCTGTTCTTGTCATGGAATCGGGGTCTCTTCTGAGGACATGACCAACCCAGCTCCAGCGTCTGCCAGCTATGATGGTGTGCATGTCCTCTTGCTTGCTACGAGTAAGAAGATCTTGGTTAGTGATGGTATTTGGCCAAAAGATTCGGTGAATTTTTCTTAGGCATGTTGTGTGAAAAGAGGACAATTTCGACATTTCCTTCTCTGTAATTCTCCAGCATTCCGCACCATAGAGAAGCACAGAAAGCACACAGCTCTGATATAATCTTAATTTTGTGCTTGTGCTGTATTGGGAGGATTATGTGAAAGTAATATGAAGTTATTTGTAAACATTGTCGAGAGAGGATCGTTAGTTTTCATTCCATATTTGGGAGACATGACCTCTGCAGTAACGCGCTGAAATCTTCGTGTGGAAATAATTTGAATTACCCCACAAAACACGCATGTTTGAAACGATTGACTGAAATTCGAAATGAAGGCACAACACCCCTTTCAATTGGAGCTCGCTTAACATCGTAACAAATAAATGGGGGGGAAGACAGGTAATATAACCTTGACACTTTAGCCAGGTTAAAACACTGTGACAATTCACTCGCGCCAAAAAAACAACCAGACCAAATCAGCTTTCATTTATCAGACCGGACCTTGTCTGAGCATTCTCAGAACTTAAAAGCCCAAGAAAAACTCTACCATTTTAACACGGAAAACCGGAATCTGAGGAAACTGAAACGCAAATTAAAGTGGGAACTTATTGCTCAAGTAGCAGCACCCAAGACCAAGTGTAAAAAGCCTCTACAAGTGCCTTTATTTCTCTGAGCCAGCAGTCTGTGAGCCTAAAGATTGGTTTGGGGGTACCATCTAAGGGTACTATTTGTCACGAGTTTCCAGACCACTATCTAAAGGCAATCGAGATTTGAATATTGGCTAAATTGTGCGCTTAAAGTTTAGCCAATGGGACGAGAGTTGCCCAGGACGTGAACTATGATTGTAATAATAATAATAATAATAGCCCCTTCAGTCATAACTGACTATGGGAATGCGCCCCTGAGGTGACAGCCCTCAACTGCTTATTTTCCTGGTGCTCCTTTCGACGTTTTCTCCTCACCTCTGCTTCTTGTGTGAGCCTCTCTTCGCCCAATCTGAGGTGGCGCCGTAAATAGCATCGCCACTTAGTGCGATCGGCAGCTTCATCCTCCCATGTTGCTGGATCCATGTCCAGTGCCCTCATATCTCTCTTGCACACATCTTTGAACCTCAGCTGTGGTCGCCCAACTGTTCTCTTGCCATCTGCTAATTGTCCGTAGAAGATATCTTTTGGGATGCGACCATCTTCCATGCGGCGAACATGGCCAAGCCAGCGAAGTCTGCGTTGTCTAAGAAGCGTATACATACTTTGAAGGTCAGCACGTGACAACACCTCGACATTTGTCACTTTATCTTTCCACGAGATGCCGAGGATGCGGCGTAGACACCGCAAATGGAAGGTATTGAGCCTTCTTTCTTGCTTAGCATAGGTCGTCCAGGTCTCGCTGCCATATAGGAGTGTGCTGGTGACGCAGGCATTATATACCGCAGCTTTGGTCTTCATTGTGAGTTTAGAGTTTCCCCAAACACGCGATGTGAGGCGGGCAAAGGTAGCTGCAGCTTTGCCAATGCGGCTGTCGATTTCTGTATCCAGTGAGAGTTTGCCATTGATGGTAGACCCTAGGTATGTGAAGTGGTGCACCACTGCCAATTCATAGTTATCGATAGTGATAACTGGTGCAGCACCCACATCCTGACTCAGCACATTCGTTTTCTTTAGACTTATTGTGAGGCCAAAGTCCTTGCATGCTTTAGTGAAGCGATTCATCAAGCTCTGAAGCTCCTGTTGGCTTTGAGTGACGACTGCAGCATCGTCAGCGAACAACAAGTCTCTTATAGTGACCCTTCTGATTTTTGTTTTTGCCTTCAGCCTTGAAAGATTAAACAGACGGCCATCTGACCTAGTGTGAAGGCATATTCCTTCAGTTGCATCTCTGAATGCATGTTTCAAGAGAAAGGCAAAGAAGATTCCGAAGAGGGTCGGAGCCAGAACACAGCCTTGTTTAACGCCACTTCGTATATCAAAGGGCTGTGACGTGCTTCCAGCATATTGGACTGTTCCCTTCATGCCGTCATGGAATGACTTTATCATTTCCAGCATTTTAGGAGGGCAGCCTATTTTCAGGAGGATTTTAAAGAGTCCATCCCTACTAACCAGGTCGAATGCTTTTGTGAGGTCTATAAAGGCGATATATAATGGTCTTTTCTGCTCTCTTGATTTTTCCTGAAGCTGGCGGAGAGAGAAGATCATGTCTGTTGTTGATCTGCCAGCTCGGAATCCACACTGTGACTCTGGATATATGCGCTCAGCTAACTTGTGTAGTCGCATTAAGATGACTTTGGCAAAAACCTTACCAACAATACTAAGAAGAGAGATGCCTCTGTAGTTATTGCAATCACTTCTGTCTCCTTTATTTTTATACAGTGTTACAATCTTGGCATCTCGCATGTCTTGAGGAATAGTTGTCTCTTCCCAGCACTGGCATAGCATCCTATGCAGGGGATGTAATAGCGTGCTCTTACAGCATTTGATTAAATCAGGAGGAATCCCATCACTGCCTGGTGCTTTGCCAGAGGCCAAGCTATCAATGGCCTTGCTGAGTTCCTCTAATGTTGGTTCGGCATCCAGCTCCTCCATAGTTGGCAGACTGTTGACACCATCAAGGGCTGTACTTTGAATGGTGTTCCGTAGATGCTCCCAGTTCTCTGTAATAGTATCACCATGCTGAGGGCTACTGAGCACTTTCTCGAAGGTCGCAGTGAATTGAGCGATCATGAAAGGGTCTGACATCTTGCTGGTATCAATGCGTGGTTTCCCTTCATGTCTGACATGATAGAGTTTTCTTGGTTGTGCTCTGATTTTGCAGCAAACCAAGGAGTGATCTGTATCACAGTCTGCACTATGGTACGAGCGCGTGGAGAGCACAGACCTGAGGAGTGGCCTTCTGACGAGAATCAGGTCAAGTTGGTGCCAGTGCTTGGATCGTGGGTGTCTCCATGACACCTTATGCTGGGGTTTTGTCTGAAAGTAGGTGTTGTAAACAGTAAACAATAGGAGAGGAGAAAAGTGTAGAATCTGGGAAGCTTTTCCTTCACCAGTATAAGCAAGTCGGAAAAGTTCTTCGGTTAAGGCTAATCCAGTTGGATACTCCAGATTCATATCTTCATGTTGATATCTGTATTATTGTTGTAGGAGCCATATAATTGGAGATAAAGTAGTTTGACGGCAGTGGAACTTCAGTCATTTGAAGTGTTTTGCTATTTCGGCTACCCTAGAACAAGCTACAAGGAACAGACGTAAGAGAGAGTTAGTAATAGCGATAACTTGTAATTGTTTGAGTAGAACTAACTTTTAAAAAGGAAAATCGGATGGATATTAAGGGAGTTAGACCTAATGAAAGTTTTTTTAATAGCCCCAACTGATCGGAGAATGACAGAAGCTTGGAATGATGGAAGAAACGAGTCATAGAGATAATAGCCAATCAGATCGTTGATCATTTTTGCCGGTAGAAGTTTTGAAAATAATTATAAGGGGAGGCAAATCTGCAGCATTCATTGTCTCCGCCATTTTTGAACAGAGAACACAAAACGGTCAGAATCTGCCACGCAAGTTTTCATTGCCAATTGAAGTGTGTAGACTGCCAGCTTATAAAAACTTTGTGTTTCTGATGATTGAGGGTCATAGCGTATCTTGACAATCACCTTGAGAGTAGAGACGAATCTTGGTGTAGTACATAGCGGTGTATGAGTTGTACAAGCACCCTGTACCTGGACCCTTACTGTTGAGCTTCTCCATCTTATATTCCTGCATCAAGACAAAGGGCGGATGTGAAAAAGATAAGTCCAATAAGACTGAACTGATCCACGGAGCAGTACCGTACCACACCCTTGCTAAAGTAGTTGTGATGCAAACAGTGATGTGTGACATTTGACATTGATAACACATTAGCCTTTAGTCAAAAGGACAATTTCAAAATACCTAACAGATAAACACTGGAAGATAAAATCAAGACCTTTCATTAACATTGATTCAGAGGACTAGTGAACCGAGAATAACATTTTAACAAGGGGTCCTTAATAACCAGGATAAGACTTTAGTTTTAAATATTGGCTTTTATTGGATGTATTATAAGTTGTGTAAATATAGGCAACATCATCATTGTGTTTCCTCCATCTTTATTTTGAGTTTCCACCAACAAAACAAAACAGATTAATGGACATAATAAAATTAAGAAATTGTAGTACTCTGTTTTGCTTCCGTTATTACAGTTCTGAATTCAGTTCATTGTGAATTTAATTATTAACCTAGACATAATCACAGCCCATAAGTAGTCTTCCGAGAGAAGCATCGTAGAGTACTGGTACTGAAGCTTACCAACTCGGCCAGTAATTCTTTACAGTCTGACTTACTTATGTACGCTCTTACTCTTGTCTGATAAGGGAATATTACTTATAAGACCAGACCCTCCTTTGGCACGTATCCTTGTGTCACCTGACACACCTTTTCTATAATCGTCATATAAATTATCAACACTCTTGCGACACTATTTCTGGAACAAGTGAGGGTATTTGTGGCCTGAAGTCGAAACTAGACACCATCATCAGACGGGACTTAGAGATGCGGGACCAGTTTTGCAGTTACTCCCTGATTCTACTTGGAACGTGCTGAAACTCTTAATCTTGACCAGGAACGTGAGCACTCCAGTCACCTATCTGCGAAGAACTAAAACACTAGCAGCAGCAGAAACCCAGCAGCTAAGTGTACACATAAAAGCTGCCAAGTGAAACTTCCCCTTATATAGTTCCCCATTAACATCATATGATGATGACAATTTTTTTTTAAAGAATATTCAATTTTTAATAACTGTTAAAACCTAAGTGATTATTAAATTTGTTATTTATATCTATCCAAATTTAAAGTTGATTTAATCATTTTGAATGTGTTGTATCCGTATGTCTCAGACAATTTCTTAAATACATTCAAGCAGAGCTACTAAACAATAATAAGAGGAAATTCGCAGAAGTAACTCTGCTGGGGGCTTTTACGAGCTAAAATTATATTACCTAATCCTTCACAAACGTTGACGGCAGATACCAGAGCTAACGTGCTCAGCCAATGCAGCATTGTTCTCACTTTCTGAATATCTTGTGAAACCCCATTGAGGTAGAAGCATCATTATCCTTCTATCTACAACTCTGCCAAGAGTAATCTTGTGCGAAGGTAGACACCTTTGAAGACCCACATCAGTTACTCTTGAGTTTTGGCAACTGTTGGACCCATACTGCAGAGCTTAGGGGAGGCAAACCGTGACAGTACAAGAGAGACATGAGGGCACTGGACATATATCCAGCAACCTGGGAGGATGAAGCTGCCGATCGCACTAAGTGGCGATGCTGTCTGCGGCACCACCTCAGACTGGGCGAAAAGAAATTCACACAACAAGCAGAAGAGAGGAGAAAACGTCGAAATGAACACCAGTAAAATAAGCAGCTGAAGGCTGTCAACTCAGGGGCGCATTCCCATAGTCAGTTATGACTGAAGAGGCTGTTATTATTATTTCTGTGGCAATTCGTTTTTACATGATGAGGATGCCAGCTCGAGCAAAACCTCGTATGAGTGATCAAAAACTTTTAACTGCATAAAAAGTTAAAGTACGCTATAAATCTCGATACTTCTGGTTCTGAAGACCGACATTTAACACGATATTAAACGTAACTATGTACTTCATGTAAGACTTATAACACATGACTATGGATGTCAAGGAGTGTTTTTGGGTTTGTTCACTTATATGAATGATCCTCTGCTCCAATGGGAGCCTAATTTGTATCTTAAGTTGTTGTGAGCAGTGTATGCTTGCGCTGTGGTATTCTTATCACAAGCGATGTTGTGAGCTGGAATGCAGCTAAACTGCAAGCTATGTACGACTGAAAGATACTCAGTGAAGTGTGTAAGAGTTTCACGTATTTTGGTGAACATGAATGGAATGAGACGAATGGACAGGGATGTGCGTGTAGCGTAAAGGAAGAGAAGGGTGGATGACTAGAGAAGAGGAGTGTGCAATTAGAGGACCAGTGATGTTGTGAAGCGGATTTAGTTATGAAGTAGTTTGCTGATGTAGTTTTTCGGAGTACCAGAGTGGTTGCGAAATACTTTGGATTTGAC
The DNA here is from genome assembly GCA_024509875.1 of Oreohelix idahoensis. NCBI lineage: Eukaryota > Metazoa > Mollusca > Gastropoda > Stylommatophora > Oreohelicidae > Oreohelix > Oreohelix idahoensis. The sequence continues at coordinate 28,280 of JAMPIV010015469.1, forward strand.
ATGTCTCAAGTGACCGTAATGACCCTACACTCATTGTGACTTGTTTTGCTTTAAAAATCCATGTAGACTGAACTAGCCGTTTGAGTTGTTTTATCATAAATTATTACCTGGACAGTGAACCAGACGGTGGTGTACGTTTGCTACTTGAGTCACTACATTTCCAGATCCACCCACTTACACTGCACCCGTCACAAGGTTCATCAACTTGTTTATATATTTTACGAATTTCTTTCTCATAAACAAACATGTGTTTATTGCTTATTTTAAAACCTCATCTGTGGAAAACATAATTCTCATCAATTTTGGTATATTATTCAAACCGAAACACTGCCAAGGATAGAAAGAGTTAAACACAAAAACAGCATTAAGATATATTACATATTTTTTCGGTTAGACGAAGGCTGAGAGTTAACGTGTGTGTAATCAGGAAGATAAAGGCTCAAACACTTGTCCGACTGGGTAAAGGGACCCTGGTGATGATTAGAATACCTCTCGTTGGAACACTTGTCTACGGAGTTTACTATCATGTGTGGTCTATTAATCAGGAAGATAAAGGCTCAAACACTTGTCCGACTGGGTAAAGGGACCCTGCAGAATACCTCTCTGCCGTAGGGAGTGGTCTTAAAGGTTGTCCTATGCAGATACTGCCGTAGGGAGTGTTAAAGACTTTGCTGTAATAGGTCCAGCTTAGAGTGATGGGGGGAACGGGGACTAGTTCCCTTCATCGCCGCCTTTGCCTTCCCTAACTCAAGAGAAGAGTCAACATTTACAGCTGGGTAGACTGAAGCGTGACGCCACCCTGTTTGGAACCCGGTATCTTTGCCGCTAGAGGCCAGCGCTCTAACCCTTCTGCCAATGTGTGTTGTCTACTCATTACCTCCATGGGCTTCAGAGAGTTAATTGTAGCTGTTACATGATGCTACAAGATCAGATGTTTGTCGGGCTTTAAAAGTACTCACATGTCACATGAAACATATCTTAGACATGATAGAAAAAAAATTTTTTTTTGAAGTACAACAATGTGATTTAAAAAACTATAATGTTTACAAGGTAGCGTTATATTGGCAGAACGGTTAGAGCACCTGCCTCTCGCATTAAAGTTACCGCGCACCAGTATCTAAACCTGATAGTGTCACGTCCAGTTTACCCAGCTGTAAATGGGCACATGCCTTTGTTATTAAGTTAGGAAACGAACGGACGAAATCTGTATTTCACCAGGGCAAAGAAATAGGCATTATTGCCTTAAGGAAGGCAAAGGGAACGGAGATGGGAACTGGTCATTACATCTCATGAAGCTGGACCTGATATAGTGAACTCTCTAACACGTCACTCCCATAGGGCAGTATCTTTTATCGCCCTATCTTTAATATTTAGAAACAGATGGATCTGGAATGGCGTATTCCAACGTAAATAGGTAATTTTACAGTTTTCTGTGTGTGATTCTTTCCCTCCCCTCCAAAATAAAACCTAGTTTAAAAGACTGTTTTGCAGGACTGTATATCGTGGAGAATCCGATCCTTCTGTCCACACTAGAATTATTAAACAATCGTGGTGACGTTGTTTCTTCTTTTATCAACACAAATTACGTAAAAGGCGGATGGTGTGACGATACGTTTGTGCGTGTGCTTTTCCGAACTTTTCTCCCTTCCTCATCGTCCTATTATTTGGCATATTTTATGCAATTACATTTTTTGCTCTGACCACTCCCTAGTTTATGTTTCACCAGGTGAATCATAGTATTAGAAGGCTAATTAGACAGGTTAGCGGAAAATACTTTTATCACTTAAGTCGTCTAGCCACCTTTGATAGAGACGATCCTTGTTGACACAAGGTGGCGAGCACGATCGATGGAAAGCAGGCCAGATTGGTTGTCTAAGAAATCCGTCTGGGAGGTGTACGTAAACACGGGTGATAATATGTAATCCTTCCGCTTGACCATCTCCTTAACTTTAGTACGGATAACCTGTCAGAGGAGACAATATGGGCGGAAGGTATTAGCTAGGAAAAACGTTCACTGATGTGTTTGTGAGTTTGTACAAATATAATCGGAAGTATTAATGCCATATTTGAAAGAGGTCGCGAGTTTAAATTTTAAAATTGATATTTTAAAACACGCGGGGGATAGTAATGATTTAATATCCCGACCCACATAGTTCTCAAGAGCTTCCAATTGGTTTAATTTGAGAGCCGGAATAGACTTTGGCTTTCATTGGAAAGTTTGTCGGAAATACCATCTGGGACTTGAACTGAGAAATGGAAATATAAAGTAACGAAATCGGAGACACAAATCAGACTGCATCGCAACGTCAAATTGGCAACTCCCAGGAGCCAGAGAGACATCGAACTAGTATTCCAGAATTAAAAGAGACAGATCAAAGTATTTGGTCGTCTTTATAACTTTAAAGAGAACCCGCAATTTTAAATACCAAGACAGAAACTTAAAGAATCAGAGCACCCGTCATAAGAGTAATACTAAAATTTCCCAAACCAAGTGTTCGAAGCATCTAATCAAAATTGCTGTGTCCATTCTACTGTGCCATGAGATTGTATTTTCCATTTGGGGTAAGTTGTGAACATACAGTTTAAAATGTGAATTGTGATATGTCTGTACTTGTTAAGTGGTTATACCAGTCATAGGAGGCTGGCAACCTCAACATATGAAAATAGTATGTTCATAAACCACTACACCAAGCACTGGTGTTTGATTTATACTAGTTCTCTCAGGAAAGCGAAAACAGAAGCGACCCCATACTCCGAATGAAAGCAGTGAGATGATTACCTCACATGTGCCTAGGGTGTATAGTATCATTTTGTGAGATATGTGTACTTTTATAATATTAGTTCAGGCAAGCCATTGCACTCGGGCTGTCCAGACACATTCCTCATTTAAGTCACCAGTAGAATAACGTTGATTTATAATCATATTCCCTGAGTTATACTGTGTATACTCAGGGAGAATAATTATTCAGAGAGGCTAACATTGGTGGGTGGACACCAAGACAATGCGCCTGTTAATCTTCAGCCCATAAATGTACTTAGCAGAGGCAATTGCTCTTTTATTTTTCTAAAGTTCGTGGTCCGAAGCTACAAGACGGTTCTTAGTACCAGACCAGTCTGAGGTAAAAGTCTTCGCCCTAATCTTGTGATTCAAGGAGCTGGGTTCAACACCAGCTACCTACAGTGGACACGTTGTGAAGACACCTAGCTTGATATTAGGAGTGAAGTTCATCTAGACGCCTCTAGAGAAGAGTCCTCATCACAAACGAACTGACAACGACCCATTGCAGTACTCCGCCAGTTAAGTCTCTTTTGTAACAGGCGCGCGCAACGGACAATAATACCCATCAGTCCCCAGTTATGTCTCAGGGAAGACACATTTTTAAAACCTCTAAAGTCACGTTCATCCATATTTATTTAAATTTGTTAAAGACTATTTGATTATTAGATTTGTTGTATGTTATTTTTACAAATTCATAGTTGATTCAGTTCTTATAGATAAGAGAGCGCATGTATGATCCACAATCTTTAATATATATACATATATTTAGAGCCATCATTACAAACACAAAGTTCCCCCATATGCGCATACATGCATACACTAAATGTAAACCAACAAAGAATGAGAAGTCAGTGATCGACTATGCCATTGTTAGGAGAAGCTCATTCAAATATGTCCGGGATGCTGGAGTCTGAAAGGGGCCAGAGATTGGAAGTGACAACTACCTGCTTACAATCAAAAGAACAACTGAAAGAGTTGCTCAGCCTAGGAACTGCCCAACATCACGCAAGAAACTAAGTAAACGAACAGGTGAAATGAGCATTAAGACCTATAAGCTGAGAGAGCCAGAAATTAAGACCAGATATGAGGGGCTTATTGCTGCAGCGGTGAGCAACACAGAAGAACAACCTGGAGAAAATCAAGATGGGCAAAGCAGCAGGACATGATGGTATAACACCAGAAATGGTTAAGTACATGGGAGCATCAGGCGACCTACTACTCAAGGGTCCTACAGGCAGCGTGGTGAAACAAGACCATACCAAAGGATTGGGAGATTGCCATCATAACACCAATTTTGAAAAAGGGTGACAATCGACAGTGTAGAAACCATAGAGGCATTTCCCTTCTCAGTGTCCCTGGTAAAATCTACTCTAGAATCCTAGAGCAGAGACTCCGACCCCTAGCTGGGCCACAAGACCTAATCTTCACACTCCGACAGCTGAGTGAAAAGGCCATTGAGTATAAGAGTGAGATCCATCTATGTTTCATAGATATGGAGAAGGCGTTTGACAGGGTCCCCTGGAGCAAACTTTGGGACTGTTTGGCAAGGAAGAAAATTCCAGCACCTCTAATTCATGCTGTACAGAGCTTCTACAATTCTTGCAGAAATTATGTGAGGACAGCAAATCATAAGTTGGAAGAGTTCAGGACCACCACTGGTGTAAGACAAGGTCCTATCCTGTCACCTTATCTTTTCATACTCCTCATGGACGATGTCATCAGGGCGTGTAAGGAGAGAACAAGAAAGTATTCAGTGGCGTACTGGAAGATGAGTCAGGTCTGTATTTCAGAGTTGGCATTTGCTGATGATGTTGCCCTGATTGCTAAATCAGAGGCACATCTCCAATCCAACCTGCAAGTCTGGAAGGAAGGGCTGTAGGAGAGAGGGATGGTCATAAGCAGCTCTAAAACCAAATTCATGGTGATATCACGAGAAGAAAGAAGACATCAGATTAAGCTCGGAGAACAGGTCCTTGAGCAGGTCGACCACTTTAAATATCTCGGAGCTTTTATAGACCGAAAGGGAGGCATCAAAGAAGAGTTGGCCACTCGAAAAGCAGCAGCTGGGAGATTTTTTCCGGCCATAAATCGAGGATTCCTCAGCAAGAGAGAGGTTGGTAAGAAAACGAAGATGGCTGTATACCGCTCCACCATGTCCCAGTCTTGACATATGGATGCGAGTCATGGGCAATGACTACAACCCACAAAAGCCAGATCCAAACCTCAGAAATGATGTATCTGAGGAAGGTGGTTGAAGTAACAAGAAGATACATGGTCCGCAACCAGACGATATGTCAAGGCCTTAAATTCCACCCCTTTCAGAGCCAAGTAGAACAGTCCCAACTAAGATGGTTTGGCCATGTCTGCAGAATGGGAGAAGATCGGCTACCACGACAAGCATGGGAAACAAAGAGCCAGTGATCCAGACCCCCACGATAACCCAGAGTCAGCTGGGAGGACAACATTAGACAATCTTTGAAGGACCGAGGACTAGAATGGAACCAGGCCAGGAGGAAGACAGCCGATAGGATAGTCTGGCGCTCTCTCTTCCAAACCTCTACACCTCACGGTAGAAGGGGAACGACTAAGTAAGTAAGTAAGTATATCTACAGCCATAGAGCCAAAAATACTTATAAAAGGAATTTTGCTAGATTAAACCAGCTGGGGGCTCGAACAAGCCAAATCATTGCTTAAAACTTCACAAAAGGTGCCGGATCAGATGTAAGTTAATTGTGCTCTGCCCTATGCAGCATTGTTCTTGACTTCTGAATTATCTTGTGAGCACTACGTTGAGATAGAAGCGTCATTATCCTTCTATCTACAACTCTGCCAAGAGTAATCTTGTGCGAAAGTAGTTATCTTTGGAGACCCATTTGAGATACTCTTGAGTTTTGGCCACTGGTGGATAACTACTGCAGAGCGAAGGAGAGTCAAATCCCGTGACAGATGGAGAAGAGCAGGGAGGTGGCAGTACACTTTAAATCAAAATATGACAAAAATAAACATTGGGATTAGTCTATTTTCTGATAATTTAGAATCTACTGTCTATATGTGGCAAAAATCATTTGTCAGAACATATTTTAAGTATGTGTATTTTGACTTTACGAACTGCGTTATCGTTAGAAATTATGATTTTCCTTTAAAGAAAATCATCAGTTTCTCAGAACTATGTTTTATGTTACTAATTTCCTAATATCTTGCTCATTTGTTAGTTATTCAACATGAGAGTTGGCTCAAAGACCTTCCATTGCAGAATAAAACTTTTGACAGATCCGATTTCTGATCTCTTATCGTGACACTAGGAATAATAGAAGGAACAAGAGATAGGTGACGACAAAGAGAGAAGATTCTGGACAGTTTGAAATCATGGAATGGAAGAAGTTAACAATAGATTTGATCAATAGTATTGTAGATATGTCACACCGTTTAAATAAATTCCGAATTAATATCGAAACAAGAATTTCAGCTTTGCTTACTTTTTTCCGTTATTTAATTTTATGCTTGAAGTAAAAACAAAAACAAGTTATTTACAGATTCCCCGTGCAAAGAATGGACAAGTCATTTTATAAGATAAAGTATCCCGTTCAACCCTCGATGGTTTATAATTAGGATATATATTTTAGTAAATTCAAGATAGTAAAATCTGATTTCCGATATCTAAATACAGTATCTTCTCACCCCCCCCCCCCCCCCCTTTTCCACTCAGTCCAAATATAGTAAATCAAAACTGTAAAATTGTGTGAAAGTATGTGTGTCTGCCTTCTTTTTTTCAAAAAAAAAACAAAAAAACTAAAACAATTAAAATAAACAAAAACAAACAAATACAAACAACAACAACTAAACAAAAGAAAAAAAAGTAATCTCTCACAACTGCCCTGTTGTTATTGTCGTGAATTCTGATTCACAACAAGTCATTCTTTCCAAAACGGCACACCATACTTTATGACAATGTAGCCTTGCCGAACCAATGGAACGCCGTCTTTATTCGGTTGTTTACAATAGTATTAGACATTCAACATGGCCAGTCAAATCTGTGTAACCTTATCGGAATTGAAGGTAAGTTACAGACTTATGAGCGAAGTACAGCATGGCAGAGGTCAAGAATTCACAAATAGGAATGTTCAAATTAATAGTGTGTGCAAAAATTTCCATGGGAAGTGATATAATAATGGAAAAATCTCGAGTGGAATGCTTCGAGACATCAGGCAAGTCGAAAATTTTGTTGTTTAAGCTACGCTTATAAGAAGTCGAATGTAGGAAAGTAAAAAAAATTATTATCTAGAAAGAGAAAGAATAATCAAGGGCGACATTTAAGTCTACGATGAAGGAAATCGGTCAAAGAATAAGGAAGATATTTACATTTTTAGTTTTCTATACCACGGTGATATCACGAGAAGAAAGAAGACATCAGATTAAGCTTGGAGAACAGGCCCTGGAGCAGGTCGACCACTTTAAATATCTCGGAGCTTTTATAGACCGAAAGGGAGGCATCAAAGAAGAGTTGGCCACTCGAAAAGCAGCAGCTGGGAGATTTTTTCAGGCCATAAATCGAAGATTCCTCAGCAAGAGAGATGTTGGTAAGAAAACGAAGATGGCTGTACACCTCTCCGCCATGTCCCAGTCTTGACATATGGATACGAGTCATGGGCAATGACTACAACCCACAAAAGTCAGATCCAAACCTCAGAAATGAGGTATCTGAGGAAGGTGGCTGAAGTAACAAGGAGAGACATGGTCCGCAACCAGACGATACGTCAAGGCCTAAAATCCCACCCCCTGCAGACCCAAGTAGAACAGTCCCAACTAAGATAGTTTGTCCATGTCTGCAGAATGGGAGAAGATCGGCTACCACGACAAGCATGGGAAACAAAGAGCCAGGGATCCAGACCTACAGGACGACCCAGAGATCGCTGGGAGGACAACATTAGATAATCTTTGAAGGACGGAGGACTAGAATGGAACCAGGCCAGGAGAAAGACAGCCAATAGGATAGTCTGGCGCTCTCTCTTCCAAACCTCTTCACCTCACGGCAGGAACAAAGGGAAGGATGAAAGGAATTGCATTACTGCATTGTTTAAAATATTACTTAGTATATTTTCACAAGACCTAATAATGGTATGGAGGCGAATCATGGACAGCTAGTTGGGACTTAAATTGCATGCTGACGAAAAGATCACAGAAGAACAAGCGGGTTTCAGGCCGAAACGATCATGTATTGATCAAATATTCACACTAAGAACAATTATAGAAGAATCAGTGGAAAGGCAATCGCCACTTATTATCACCTTCGTCGATTTTCAAAAAGCCTTTGATAGTCTACACCGCCCATCATTGTGGAAGATACTTACAATCTATGGTTTTCCAACAAAATATGTGAATATAATCAAAGCGCTATATGACAATGCAAGATGTTGTGTTAGAACAAATAAAGGGAATACAGAATGGTTTACAGTAGAAACAGGGGTGAAACAAGGCTGTATTATGTCACCACTACTTTTTGGAATAGCTATTGATTGGGTTATGAGAAACTATACCCACAATGAACAATTGGGTATAAAATGGACAAATGGAAAATTCCTGGGGGACCTGGATTTCGCAGATGATGTAGCATTCTTAAGTTCAACACCAAGACAATCCCAAGAAGCAATAAATAATTTGTGTCATCTCTCGGTTAAAATTGGTCTCCAAATAAATGCCTCTAAAACTAAAGCTATGAACTTTTCTAACGAGACCTTTGATATCATCTTGAACGGGGAAAAACTACAGAAAGTTGAAAGTTTCAATTATTTAGGCAGTAAAATGACTCAGGATGGTGACACAACAAGAGAAATCCATACTAGAATTGCTTTGGCAGCTAGCGCCTTCAATAGATTATCTAACATTTGGAAATTACGATCATTGAATATACATACCAAGCTTCGTCTGTTTAATTCAAATGTTATCTCAGTGTTAACATACGGCTGTGAGAGTTGGAAAATAACAAAATCATTGGAGAACAAGCTGAATACATTCGAGAACAAATGTCTTAGAAAACTCATGAACATCAGTTGGAAAGAATTCAAGACTAATCGACAAATAAGAGAAGACTCTAGGCAGAAAATATGTCTCCGACTATATAAGGAAAAGACGATGGTCATATATCGGTCATGTCCTACGAATGCAAAACAACAGAATACCACTACAGGCGCTCACTTGGGTTCCTGAGGGTAAGCGGAAAAAAGGAAGACCAAAAGAAACACTCAGAAGAACAATAATAAGAGAAGGAAGAACGTTAGGCCTAAATAATGTGCAAGAGCTAAGAGGAGTGGCGTCACAACGAACAACCTGGAGAGCACTGGTTTCTGCCTTATGCGCCGTGTTTGGCGCTTAAAGAATTTATTATTATTATTAGATGGGACCAAGGATTTGGAGGAAAATTGTATTCACAGTGAACTGGATTGTGTTATTACTGAGTTGTTATGCCCTGTGCGTCTACTTGCACACTGTCTGAAACTGTCTCTCACCTCCTACACCTGTGATAAAGGGATAGTGATAGACAATATAGTGGTTAATCAAATATGTTTCAGGTTATATCCTGTCATCCAAGTACCCGTTAAAGAGTCAGCCACTACCCCAGGAACTAGTGGTGCGAGCGCCCTTGTTGTTCATAGGGACAGTCACCCAGTATCTACTGCCTGTAGGAATCTCATGTGACTTTTCCTTCCATGCCAGAAGTGGGACAGGCTTCAATTCACCAGATGAGTGGTCAAACAAGGCCACTGTTCAGAGTACACCAGTCAAACCACTATTTAAAGAGAGTAATATCTAATGATGACATCTGTTTGGGCATGGTTATAGCCAGTGTAGACAATAATTCAATAACTGTGAAATAAGATGGTCCTTAAGATAAAGATATTCTACAACCAGAGGGAGTTCAACAAAGAGAGAAGAACTTTCTACAAATTTAAAAAGTTTAGATACTTTTGAACATTTTACAAGTGATTTTATTCATTTAATATTGTAATCAAATTTTGAGTTCAGTGAGGCAGTAGGAGAATATTTTTAATACATAATATAAATTTTAGTAAAAAGTAGGAATAAATAAAGCGTTTTGAGGTACCATTGAGTACAAACCAAAATTGTGGTGACTGGATACACTGACAGTGGTCTTTTAATTAGTTAGTGTTTGTATTATTTTTAGATTGGTTTAAACATAAGAGAGTTTGAGTGTCTGCAAGACCTTATTATATAAGTATGGCAGACTTGGCAAAATGTAGATCTGCTACAATGCAGACGGCAAAGGAGTTTGGGTTAAGTGGGGAGGCTCTTATTCAGTATGTCACTACTGAGTGTGACAAATTTATTGAAAGAGAAGATAAGAAGTTGGAAACAGAAAGGAAACTTCAAGTGGAAGCTGATAGGGAGGCCAAGCGATTGCAACTGGAAGCTGAGGAGAGGAAACAGGTTGCTGAAAGGGAGGCTGAAGCTAAGAGATTGCAAATAGAAGCTGAAGCTAAGAAAATGGAAGCTGGGGAGAGAAGACAGGTTGCTGAAAGGGAGGCTGAGAAAGAGGAAAAGAGGTTGCAAATGGACGCTGAGAAAGAGGAAAAGAGGTTGCAAATGGAAGCTGAGAAAGAGGAAAAGAGGTTGCAAAGGGAGCATGAGTTGAGATTGAAAGAGCTTGAACTTCAAGGAAATGTTACGGGTAATGGAAGTAGTCCAATTACCTCTGACAGTAATGCCAGTCAAAGTACTTCATATGAAGCCATGAACTTTCACTTCGATCCATTTGTGGAGAAAAATGACGAAAGTGAGGCATATCTGGATAGGCATGAGAAAATGGCCACTAGCTATGGCTTAGAGAAGGAGAAATGGAGCCTTAAGCTATCGCAGGGGCTGAGAGGAGTTTCTTATGAAGTGTATACAAAAGTCGGGAAAGAAGACCAGGAAGATTATGAAATCTTGAAGCAGGCATTGCTGGTTTGTTATGAAAAGAACTCAGAATCTTATAGGAAGAAATTCAGAACTGCTAAGCTTCTTCCTGGAGAAACATACTACAAATTCTCTGCCAGATTAGAAATCTATTTGGAGAAGTGAACTACTCTGGGAAAATATCAAGACCTAAAAGAAATGGTCATGATGGAACAAGTGAGAGAGTCTATGCTTCCAGACATGAGAATATGTCTTATGGAACAAGGAGCAGAGAGATTGGGGGAGATTTTAACAGTTGCTGAGAGATATCAGGCAGCTCAGGCAGAAATAGCAGTAGTTAAGAGGAAGCAAGGAGAAAGTAGTAGGCCACCACAACACCAGAATAAGTTTGATAATAGGGACCAACAACACAAATGCAAACAAGGTTATGACAAACCTAAATTTGACCATAGAGACAGGAACCCTCAGGTACAAGATAAGAAACCCTACAGACAGGGTGAAAAGTGGTGCAAAATTTGCAAAATGAACAACCACAATATTTTGGACTGCGGAAAGAAAATCCCTCCATATTACGCTGCATGTATGATAAAAAGGGACAAGGGAAGGAAGGAACTGACAGTCAGTCAGATAGACCTCCATCATCTCCCCACCTGTGAAGAAGTAACATGTAACGGCACTAAAATATTGTGCCTTTATGATTCAGGATTGGAATTTACTCAGTCGTGAGTGCATCTCTAGTGCACCCTGATCAATATACCACAGAAACCGTGGAGATACAAGGGGCATTAAAGGGAACCGCCACCATGACACTTCCCGTAGCAAGGATCAATGTCAGGACTCGCTACGTGGAAGGAGTGATAAGAGCAGCAGTGAGTGATGATCCTATTTAATAATAATAATAATAATAATAATAAATTCTTTAAGCACCAAACACGGCGCATAAGGCAGAAATCAGTGCTCTCCAGGTTATTCGTTGTGACGCCACTCCTCTTAGCTCTTGCACATTGTTTAATCGTAGGACATGACCGATATATGACCATCGTCTTTTCCTTATATAGTCGGAGACATATTTCTGCCTAGAGTCTTCTCTTATTTGTCGATTAGTCTTGAATTCTTTCCAACTGATGTTCATGAGTTTTCTAAGACATTTGTTCTCGAATGTATTCAGTTTGTTCTACAATGATTTTGTTACTTTCCAACTTTCACAACCGTATGTTAACACTGAGATAACATTTGAATTAAACAGACGAAGCTTGGTATGTATATTCAGTGATCGTAATTTCCAAATGTTAGATAATCTATTGAAGGCGCTGGTAATAGGAAGTAGATATGTGTTCTTGGGTGACCCAATAAAACCTGTGATCATGGCAACACTCCAGACCAGGTCTAGCCCTATGAAGGAGGAGGTCAGTCCAATTACCATTCATCCGAGAAAGATGAAAAAGGCCCAAGCCGAAGATAGCTCTTTAAAACCTTGCTTCGGCAAATTGCCAAAAAGCCATAACCCCCCCAAAGAAAGGACAGTTTTATATGAATGATGGATTGCTGTACAGGAAAGCTGGACAAGTACCCAATGGGCATGAACAGCTAGTACTGCCATATTTTTACAGGGACAAGGTTATGGACCCAGCACATGTTGTATCAGACGGTGGACATAGGAAAAACGGTACCACCTGCCAACGGATATCAGTGCATTATTGTTGGCCAGGCATCGCTGAAGACATAGCTCGGTATGTGACTGCCTGTGCACAATGTAGCAAGGTAAAACCCACACGTTGGGAAAACCAACAGGACCTAGAGAAGCATTGGGGCGGACGTAGACCGGATAATATAAAGGTAGACATAGTGGATAAGAGAACCCAATCTCACAAAGGGTCCACCAGAAAACCAGTTACCCTGGCAACTCTCCGTATTGTACAGGGAGGGGATACAACACATCCCATACAGACAAGATTTTTTTTTCGGAACAGCAGGTACTGGATAATAATGGAAGTGTGGTTAGTCAGCCACATTTGATAAAGAAACTGCGGGGAAACCCCATAAAAATCGGTAGTGGAAGATTTGGCTGTATGAACCATTTGACGGATGCACAGGGAAACTGCCCTTAAAAATCAGCATTAGAAAGGTCTCCGGCAACGTTGGTAGTTGGCCGGCCCATACACGGTCCATTGGAAGTATTGTGCGGACATGGACTGATATATATATACCATATTGACGGATATATATATATATACAGCTATATATATAATATTATTATACATTGCCGTTTAAAATCATATTATATAATATATCCGGCAACGTTATATACCATATATATTATATTATGCGGACATATATATATATATATATATATATATATATATATATATATATATATATATATATATATATATATATATATATATATATATATATATATATATATATATATATATATATATATATATATATATATATATATATATGGCAACTTTAAAGGGAGAATTGATTTCTTCATGCAGGAAAATTTCATTTCCCCATATGAATCATAATATAGCGCCAGTGTGGTTTAGCAGAGGAAACCCTCTGGTGAACATAGACTCTGTATCGATTACAGGAAATTGAATGCTGTCAAGAGTCACAAGTGGATCCATTACCGGACACGAATCAGCTGTTTGCCCGGTTGAATAAGGCAAAATATTTTTCGAAAGTGGATCTAAGTAAAGGGTATTACCAGATTCCCGTCAAGCCTGAAATCAGACCACTGCTGGCCTTTAGCACTTCGGAGGGGCACTATGAGTTCAATATGTTTTGCCTTTTAGTTTGAAGAATGCTCCGAGTGTTGTCTCCAGGATGATGAGGAAATCCCTTACAAAACTCAGCTATCCCCAATTTTATGGATGATATCGTCATAGCAACTGAAACATTTGAGGAACATCTATTGTCTCTGGACATGTTGTTGGACAGACTCAAAGAGGCGAATAGGTAATATTAGTCGATAATCAGCAATTAGACAGGCAGCAGTACCTGTGCTGTTTATTAACACAACATGCGATGGTTAAGACTGATGCTAGCAACGTAGGGTTAGGGGCAGCATTATTGCAAAAATCGCAGTCACAGCCCGGAGAATTGAACCCCGTTGCGTATGCTAGCCGCAAATTGAATAAGGCAGAGAGAAATTACTCAACTGTTGAGCGAGAATGTTTGGTGTTGGTCTGGGCCATAAAGAAATTCCAGATCTATCTTTATGGTAGGCATTTCGTGGTCCAGTGTGATCACTAACCACTGGTATTTCTCGCTCAGGCTAGACATGGTAACGCAAGATTATTAAGGTGGTCTCTTCTGATCCAACTTTACTCGTTTACCATTGAGTATATCCCTGGATCTCAGAATGTTGGGGCAGATTTCTGGAGTAGGCACCCACATGAAGGAAACCAGGAGAGTAGAAAGGAAGTTTAACTTTCTGTTGGATGAATGCCTTGTTTGTGAATCAAGAAGGAAAGCTCCACAAGATGGTTCCCGCTTTTGAATTGGGAGGCTATTGTCGTGAATTCTGATTCACAACAAGTCACTCTTACCAAAACGGCACGGCATACTTTATGACAGTGTAGCCTTGCCGAACCAATGGAACGCCGTCTTTATTCGGTTGTTTACAATAGTATTAGACATTCAACATGGCCAGTCAAATCTGTGTAACCTTATCGGAATTGAAGGTAAGTTACAGACTTATGAGCGAAGTACAGCATGGCAGAGGTCAAGAATTCACAAATAGGAATGTTCAAATTAATAGTGTGTGCAAAAATTTCCATGGGAAGTGATATAATAATGGAGAAATCTCGAGTGGAATGCTTCGAGACATCAGGCAAGTCGAAAATTTTGTTGTTTAAGCTACGCTTATAAGAAGTCGAATGTAGGAAAGTAAAAAAAAATTATTATCTAGAAAGAGAAAGAATAATCAAGGGCGACATTTAAGTCTACGATGAAGGAAATCGGTCAAAGAATAAGGAAGATATTTACATTTTTAGTTTTCTATACCACGGTGATATCACGAGAAGAAAGAAGACATCAGATTAAGCTTGGAGAACAGGCCCTGGAGCAGGTCGACCACTTTAAATATCTCGGAGCTTTTATAGACCGAAAGGGAGGCATCAAAGAAGAGTTGGCCACTCGAAAAGCAGCAGCTGGGAGATTTTTTCAGGCCATAAATCGAAGATTCCTCAGCAAGAGAGAGGTTGGTAAGAAAACGAAGATGGCTGTACACCTCTCCGCCATGTCCCAGTCTTGACATATGGATACGAGTCATGGGCAATGACTACAACCCACAAAAGTCAGATCCAAACCTCAGAAATGAGGTATCTGAGGAAGGTGGCTGAAGTAACAAGGAGAGACATGGTCCGCAACCAGACGATACGTCAAGGCCTAAAATCCCACCCCCTGCAGACCCAAGTAGAACAGTCCCAACTAAGATAGTTTGTCCATGTCTGCAGAATGGGAGAAGATCGGCTACCACGACAAGCATGGGAAACAAAGAGCCAGGGATCCAGACCTACAGGACGACCCAGAGATCGCTGGGAGGACAACATTAGATAATCTTTGAAGGACGGAGGACTAGAATGGAACCAGGCCAGGAGAAAGACAGCCAATAGGATAGACTGGCGCTCTCTCTTCCAAACCTCTTCACCTCACGGTACAAGGGGAACGACTAAGTAAGTAGATTTTTTTATACATGCACACATTAAAAAAATTACGCCTACATTTTGAAAACTACTGTGTAATTTCTTTAGGCAAAACAAAGCCTGTATATATTTAAATAATTTGAGAATGGCAGCGGGAAGTGTGTCCATAGTTTTAGAAAAGCATTTAAACAATTATTTCTTGATGGAATGGGACACACAACAGGAACAAAGGGAAGGATGAAAGGAATTGCATTACTGCATTGTTTAAAATATTACTTAGTATATTTTCACAAGACCTAATAATGGTATGGAGGCGAATCATGGACAGCTAGTTGGGACCAAGGATTTGGAGGAAAATTGTATTCACAGTGAACTGGATTGTGTTATTACTGAGTTGTTATGCCCTGTGCGTCTACTTGCACACTGTCTGAAACTGTCTCTCACCTCCTACACCTGTGATAAAGGGATAGTGATAGACAATATAGTGGTTAATCAAATATGTTTCAGGTTATATCCTGTCATCCAAGTACCCGTTAAAGAGTCAGCCACTACCCCAGGAACTAGTGGTGCGAGCGCCCTTGTTGTTCATAGGGACAGTCACCCAGTATCTACTGCCTGTAGGAATCTCATGTGACTTTTCCTTCCATGCCAGAAGTGGGACAGGCTTCAATTCACCAGATGAGTGGTCAAACAAGGCCACTGTTCAGAGTACACCAGTCAAACCACTATTTAAAGAGAGTAATATCTAATGATGACATCTGTTTGGGCATGGTTATAGCCAGTGTAGACAATAATTCAATAACTGTGAAATAAGATGGTCCTTAAGATAAAGATATTCTACAACCAGAGGGAGTTCAACAAAGAGAGAAGAACTTTCTACAAATTTAAAAAGTTTAGATACTTTTGAACATTTTACAAGTGATTTTATTCATTTAATATTGTAATCAAATTTTGAGTTCAGTGAAAGATATTCACAAAGAAAAGAAAACTTTTTATACATATTTACCAACAGACTTACCTGAATTATTTAAGTTAAGTTACAGTTATTGTTGGTAAATAGTTTAAATTAATACCCCTAGCAGAGCTAATAATACAAACAGAGGAGGATCTTGAGAGGAGCTTTTAGGGACCTAGGATAAAACCTTATCATCATTCCTAGGAACTTATACAGCTTGATCTTACCTTTGATGTCTATACACCCTTACTCTTTTCAGAGAAGGGGATATTACTTATAAGACCAGTCTCTTATCTGGCACTATCCTTGTATCACCTGATACAACTTTGTGTCCAGGATATCTTATTCTTCATACAATATTAACCCCTCTCGTGACACTGGTGCCTCAGTCCGGGATTCATTTACTACCATGGGGTATTTTCTTTGAGACATTCAGGCTTAAAGTATCACTTACATCTTCTGAGTAGGCAGTAGGAGAATATTTTTAATACATAATATAAATTTTAGTAAAAAGTAGGAATAAATAAAGCGTTTTGAGGTACCATTGAGTACAAACCAAAATTGTGGTGACTGGATACACTGACAGTGGTCTTTTAATTAGTTAGTGTTTGTATTATTTTTAGATTGGTTTAAACATAAGAGAGTTTGAGTGTCTGCAAGACCTTATTATATAAGTATGGCAGACTTGGCAAAATGTAGATCTGCTACAATGCAGACGGCAAAGGAGTTTGGGTTAAGTGGGGAGGCTCTTATTCAGTATGTCACTACTGAGTGTGACAAATTTATTGAAAGAGAAGATAAGAAGTTGGAAACAGAAAGGAAACTTCAAGTGGAAGCTGATAGGGAGGCCAAGCGATTGCAACTGGAAGCTGAGGAGAGGAAACAGGTTGCTGAAAGGGAGGCTGAAGCTAAGAGATTGCAAATAGAAGCTGAAGCTAAGAAAATGGAAGCTGGGGAGAGAAGACAGGTTGCTGAAAGGGAGGCTGAGAAAGAGGAAAAGAGGTTGCAAATGGACGCTGAGAAAGAGGAAAAGAGGTTGCAAATGGAAGCTGAGAAAGAGGAAAAGAGGTTGCAAAGGGAGCATGAGTTGAGATTGAAAGAGCTTGAACTTCAAGGAAATGTTACGGGTAATGGAAGTAGTCCAATTATCTCTGACAGTAATGCCAGTCAAAGTACCTCATATGAAGCCATGAACTTTCACTTCGATCCATTTGTGAAGAAAAATGACGAAAGTGAGGCATATCTGGATAGGCATGAGAAAATGGCCACTAGCTATGGCTTAGAGAAGGAGAAATTGAGCCTTAAGCTATCGCAGGGGCTGAGAGGAGTTTCTTATGAAGTGTATACAAAAGTCGGGAAAGAAGACCAGGAAGATTATGAAATCTTGAAGCAGGCATTGCTGGTTTGTTATGAAAAGAACTCAGAATCTTATAGGAAGAAATTCAGAACTGCTAAGCTTCTTCCTGGAGAAACATACTACAAATTCTCTGCCAGATTAGAAATCTATTTGGAGAAGTGAACTACTCTGGGAAAATATCAAGACCTAAAAGAAATGGTCATGATGGAACAAGTGAGAGAGTCTATGCTTCCAGACATGAGAATATGTCTTATGGAACAAGGAGCAGAGAGATTGGGGGAGATTTTAACAGTTGCTGAGAGATATCAGGCAGCTCAGGCAGAAATAGCAGTAGTTAAGAGGAAGCAAGGAGAAAGTAGTAGGCCACCACAACACCAGAATAAGTTTGATAATAGGGACCAACAACACAAATGCAAACAAGGTTATGACAAACCTAAATTTGACCATAGAGACAGGAACCCTCAGGTACAAGATAAGAAACCCTACAGACAGGGTGAAAAGTGGTGCAAAATTTGCAAAATGAACAACCACAATATTTTGGACTGCGGAAAGAAAATCCCTCCATATTACGCTGCATGTATGATAAAAAGGGACAAGGGAAGGAAGGAACTGACAGTCAGTCAGATAGACCTCCATCATCTCCCCACCTGTGAAGAAGTAACATGTAACGGCACTAAAATATTGTGCCTTTATGATTCAGGATTGGAATTTACTCAGTCGTGAGTGCATCTCTAGTGCACCCTGATCAATATACCACAGAAACCGTGGAGATACAAGGGGCATTAAAGGGAACCGCCACCATGACACTTCCCGTAGCAAGGATCAATGTCAGGACTCGCTACGTGGAAGGAGTGATAAGAGCAGCAGTGAGTGATGATCCTATTTAATAATAATAATAATAATAAATTCTTTAAGCACCAAACACGGCGCATAAGGCAGAAATCAGTGCTCTCCAGGTTATTCGTTGTGACGCCACTCCTCTTAGCTCTTGCACATTGTTTAATCCCAACGTTCTTCCTTCTCTTATTATTGTTCTTCTAAGTGTTTCTTTTGGTCTTCCTTTTTTCCTCTTACCCTCAGGAACCCAAGTGAGCGCCTGCAGTGGTATTCTGTTGTTTTGCATTCGTAGGACATGACCGATATATGACCATCGTCTTTTCCTTATATAGTCGGAGACATATTTCTGCCTAGAGTCTTCTCTTATTTGTCGTATATGGACCATCGTCTATTTCTAGTCGGAGACATATTTCTGCCTAGAGTCTTCTCTTATTTGTCGATTAGTCTTGAATTCTTTCCAACTGATGTTCATGAGTTTTCTAAGACATTTGTTCTTGAATGTATTCAGTTTGTTCTACAATGATTTTGTTACTTTCCAACTTTCACAACCGTATGTTAACACTGAGATAACATTTGAATTAAACAGACGAAGCTTGGTATGTATATTCAGTGATCGTAATTTCCAAATGTTAGATAATCTATTGAAGGCGCTGGTAATAGGAAGTAGATATGTGTTCTTGGGTGACCCAATAAAACCTGTGATCATGGCAACACTCCAGACCAGGTCTAGCCCTATGAAGGAGGAGGTCAGTCCAATTACCATTCATCCGAGAAAGATGAAAAAGGCCCAAGCCGAAGATAGCTTTTTAAAACCTTGCTTCGGCAAATTGCCAAAAAATCCATAACCCCCCCAAAGAAAGGACAGTTTTATATGAATGATGGATTGCTGTACAGGAAAGCTGGACAAGTACCCAATGGGCATGAACAGCTAGTACTGCCATATTTTTACAGGGACAAGGTTATGGACCCAGCACATGTTGTATCAGACGGTGGACATAGGAAAAACGGTACCACCTGTCAACGGATATCAGTGCATTATTGTTGGCCAGGCATCGCTGAAGACATAGCTCGGTATGTGACTGCCTGTGCACAATGTAGCAAGGTAAAACCCACACGTTGGGAAAACCAACAGGACCTAGAGAAGCATTGGGGCGGACGTAGACCGGATAATATAAAGGTAGACATAGTGGATAAGAGAACCCAATCTCACAAAGGGTCCACCAGAAAACCAGTTACCCTGGCAACTCTCCGTATTGTACAGGGAGGGGATACAACACATCCCATACAGACAAGATTTTTTTTCGGAACAGCAGGTACTGGATAATAATGGAAGTGTGGTTAGTCAGCCACATTTGATAAAGAAACTGCGGGGAAACCCCATAAAAATAGGTAGTGGAAGATTTGGCTGTATGAACCATTTGACGGATGCACAGCGAACTTCATTATACTGCCCTTTAAATCAGCATTAGAAAGGTCTCCGGCAACGTTGGTAGTTGGCCGGCCCATACACGGTCCATTGGAAGTATTGATGCGGACATGGACTGATATATATATATATATATATATATATATATATATATATATATATATATATATATATATATATATATATATATATATATATATATATATATATATATATATATATATATATATATATATATATATATATATATATATATATATATATATATATATATATATATATATATATATATATATATATATATATATATATATATATATATATATATATATATATATATATATATATATATATATATATGGCAACTTTAAAGGGAGAATTGATTTCTTCATGCAGGAAAATTTCATTTCCCCATATGAATCATAATATAGCGCCAGTGTGGTTTAGCAGAGGAAACCCTCTGGTGAACATAGACTCTGTATCGATTACAGGAAATTGAATGCTGTCAAGAGTCACAAGTGGATCCATTACCGGACACGAATCAGCTGTTTGCCCGGTTGAATAAGGCAAAATATTTTTCGAAAGTGGATCTAAGTAAAGGGTATTACCAGATTCCCGTCAAGCCTGAAATCAGACCACTGCTGGCCTTTAGCACTTCGGAGGGGCACTATGAGTTCAATATGTTGCCTTTTAGTTTGAAGAATGCTCCGAGTGTTGTCTCCAGGATGATGAGGAAATCCCTTACAAAACTCAGCTATCCCCAATTTTATGGATGATATCGTCATAGCAACTGAAACATTTGAGGAACATCTATTGTCTCTGGACATGTTGTTGGACAGACTCAAAGAGGCGAATAGGTAATATTAGTCGATAATCAGCAATTAGACAGGCAGCAGTACCTGTGCTGTTTATTAACACAACATGCGATGGTTAAGACTGATGCTAGCAACGTAGGGTTAGGGGCAGCATTATTGCAAAAATCGCAGTCACAGCCCGGAGAATTGAACCCCGTTGCGTATGCTAGCCGCAAATTGAATAAGGCAGAGAGAAATTACTCAACTGTTGAGCGAGAATGTTTGGTGTTGGTCTGGGCCATAAAGAAATTCCAGATCTATCTTTATGGTAGGCATTTCGTGGTCCAGTGTGATCACTAACCACTGGTATTTCTCGCTCAGGCTAGACATGGTAACGCAAGATTATTAAGGTGGTCTCTTCTGATCCAACTTTACTCGTTTACCATTGAGTATATCCCTGGATCTCAGAATGTTGGGGCAGATTTCTGGAGTAGGCACCCACATGAAGGAAACCAGGAGAGTAGAAAGGAAGTTTAACCTTCTGTTGGATGAATGCCTTGTTTGTGAATCAAGAAGGAAACTCCACAAGATGGTTCCCGCTTTTGAATTGGGAGGCTATTGTCGTGAATTCTGATTCACAACAAGTCACTCTTACCAAAACGGCACGGCATACTTTATGACAGTGTAGCCTTGCCGAACCAATGGAACGCCGTCTTTATTCGGTTGTTTACAATAGTATTAGACATTCAACATGGCCAGTCAAATCTGTGTAACCTTATCGGAATTGGAGGTAAGCTACAGACTTATGAGCGAACTACAGCATGGCAAAGGTCAAATATTCACGAATAAGAATGTTCAATTAATAGTGTGTGCAAAAATGTCCACATGAAGTGATATAATAATAGAGAAATCTCGAGTGGAATGCATCGAGACATCAGGCAAGTCAAAAATGTTGTTGTTTAGGCTACGCTTATAAGAAGACAAATGTAGGAAAGTAAAAGACCATTATCTAGAAAGAGAAAGAATAATCCAGGGCAAAATTTAAGCCTAAGATGAAGGAAATCGGTCCAAGAATAAGAAGATATTTGCATTTTTTGTTTTCGATACATGCACACATTAACAAAATTAGGCCTATATTTTGGAAAGCAAACACACTTCAGCATACGGTTTTCTGTGTCGCCGGTTCACGACATATATAAGGACTTCCCCGCTTGCGAAAAGAGGCCATAATATCTTCAAACTACAGTTTGAGCGCCTGTCTGTCAGACAGAGACTTCTTTGCTTTCTGCATCTGAAAGCAGACTGGATGACCATTGACAGCTCGACTGTATGTACTTGAGGGCAAGAAAGAATATATATATATATATATATATATATATATATATATATATATATATATATATATATATTATATATATATATATATATATATATATATATATATATATATATATATATAGTTCTAATTAATTAATTAAATGATGCGTTAGGAAGTGTGTAAAAATGTGTTATGAAAATACTGTGTAATTTTTGGAGGCAGAACAAAGCCTGTATATATTCAAATAATTTGAGAATGGCAGCGGGAAGTGTGTCCATAGTTTTAGAAAAGCATTTAAACAATTATTTCTTGATGGAATGGGTCACACAACAGGAAAAAAGGGAAGGATGAAAGAAAATGCATTACTGCATTGTTTAAGATATTACTTAGTATATTATCACAAGACCTAATAATGGTATGGAGGCGAATCATGGACAGCTAGTTGGGAACAAATCTTTGGAGGAAAATTGTATTCACAATGAACTGGATTGTGTTATTACTGAGTTGTTATGCCCTGTGCATCTACTTGCACACTGTCTGAAACTGTCTCTCACCCCTACACCTGTGATAAAGGGATAGTGATAGACAATATAGTGGTTAATGAAATTTGTTTCAGGTTATATCCTGTCATCCAAGTACCCGTTAAAGAGTTAGCCACTACCCCAGGAACTAGTGATGCGAGCGCCCTTGTTGTTCATAGGGAAGTCACTCAGCATCCACTGCCTGGAGGAATCTCATGTGACTTTTCCTTCCATGTCAGAAGTGGACAGGCTTCAATTCACCAGATAAGTTTTCAAACTGTTCAGAGTACACCAGTCAAAACACTATTTAAAGAGAGTAATATCTAATGATGACATCTGTTTGGCCAGTGTAGACAATAATTCAATAACTGTGAAATAAGATGGTCCTTAAGATATATATATTCTACACCCAGGGGGATTTCAACCAAGAGAGAAGAACTTTCTACAAATTTAAAAACTTTAGATACTTTTAAACATTTCACAAGTGATTTTATTCATTTGATGTTGTAATCAAATTTTGAGTTCAGTGAAAGATTTTCACAAAGAAAAGAAAACTTGTTTAAAATAAATTGTAAATATTTACCAACAGACTTATTTGAATTATATAAGTTAAGTTACAGTTATTGTTGGTAAATAGTTTAAATTAATACCCGTAGCAGAGCTAATAATATAAACGGAGTGTGGCCGTGTATACCGCTATTTTGTATAAAAAAGACTATAGGTATATAAAATATAAACGTAGACTGATATTTTTGTAAGAAACAGACGATAAGTATAATAGAAATAAAAACTTAACTCCGAACATTAAAATTGGGGAAAAGTGGGGTAGTTAGCGTTAGAAATAGATGCAGGCCACAAATGCCATCCGTTGCCATAGCAGAAATAAGCAGTTGGTTTAGAGGGGACACGGGATTAGTTCGAGCCAATAACTGAGCTCAAAGTAAAAACCCGGCCGAGCTTCCTTTTCCCCAGACAGAAAAGGTTTAGTTCCCACCGGAAGAGAGGATGGGCAAGACTTGTTCTCTGCCAGCTCAAGTTTTCATATTTGAGGAATTCAAGATATGCATTTTTAAATATTTTGATTCTAAAGATGCAAAAGCCCAGAGTATGTGGTGTATTTCTAATGGTATTGGATACAGTGAGTATGATTTACATGAAACTTTCCCCAGGTTTTGTCAGACTTATCTGTCATCGTGCTGAATTACATAGTTTACCCTAAGAAAAGAAAACTACAAAGTAAAATGATAGCCAAGGGATTTGACGAGAAAATGGATAAGAGAAGATAGAAACACAGTTTGAACGAGAAGTTCCTATGCAGAGGAATGAATGTTCAGAAAAATGCACAGAAAATTTAAAAGGGAAAAAGTATTTCGACTAAGTTGGTGCACATGATGAAATATATAAAATGTAAGATGCTGTACATATGAAATGCTAAATTCTTGTTGTGGTCAAATTCAACTATTTGCTGTTCGAAAGTATTAAAAATGCATTCTTAGAAAAGGCAGGCTGTTGAAGATTTCATTTCATGTTTGAATTTTTCATATTGAGAAAACATAGACCTTACCTTGCTCTACCTCAAATAATCTAAAACATCTGCAAAATGAAGGAAATAAAACCAAAGAACCTGGATGACCAGAAAATTTGTGAGTCAAGGAAAATCTCTGGCGGATAGGCCAGTTGGGAAAACCCCACCACAAACTCACGCCCCAAGTAAAAGAAAGACCGTAGCAGTCACATACTACTAATTGGTACCGTGCCCAGTTCGATAAGGAAGACTGCGACACTGGGACGGTTACATATTACTAAATGGTGCCTTAGGACCAGTCTTCAACAAACAGGACAACCCCACTCTGTCACACAGAGGAGGATCTTGAGAGGAGCATTTAGGGACCTAGGATACAACCTTATCATCATTCCTAGGAACTTATACAGCTTGATCTTACCGTTGATGTTTATACACCCGAACTTATACAGCTTGATCTTACCGTTGATGTTTATACACCCGAACTTATACAGCTTGATCTTACCGTTGATGTTTATACACCCGAACTTATACAGCTTGATCTTACCGTTGATGTTTATACACCCTTACTCTTTTCAGAGAATGGGATTGTTAAGTCCTTTGGCGCGTGGGATTTAAATGTGTGAGACCTCACATGCCCGTCTAGTTTTGATAGGTGCACATGTGAGCGCATCTAATTAAGTTGTATATGTTTATTTATTTACGCGCCGTCAGACACAATACTTGAAAAATAGCGCAACTCGGTGCGATTGGTTTGTTGCCAAACAGCGATTACGTTGTAAGAAGAGATCCTTGAAAGTCTGCAACTTGAGACAGACGTCTTCATGACGGAGATTATTGTGAGTCTTGCCCCAAGTCGTGGGAAGGCTCCATGAAGATATTATAATACACCTCCTTGTATGGAGCGTGTGCTTTGGCCAACATATTGCTCGTTTACGTATCATATCTGATACTAATTTTATTCGTAAGACAAGATTTGGCTGTACTTCGACATGTCTTTGTCATAGCGTGTCGCTAGTGGGTCCATGTTCTTGCTGAAAGTTATTTGGATCATCCGTCAATATATTTCAAGGTTCTTTCAGTAAAACCCCTACGTATTATTCAAAAGAAACTCCGTGTTTATGGAAGAAATCAGAATATTAGAACTGCTCACCGCAGAGCTCTCGCCGTCCTTGAGATGTCGGCGGTCAGGGAGTCGGCCCAGTTCATAATTGATGCTATATACTTATGCAAATTATCTTGATGCAGTAACGTTATAAATTGTACAACTGATTTAACTTGCATGCTGTGAAATGCTTATGATCGTCTGTAATTCGTCTTCAAATAAAACATATTGTCCTTGATGTCGGACCATGACTCCAGTGTACATTACTTACAACTTGGTCAAATTTATGGCCCAGCCCTTGGTATTGCTGTATTGACATTGGCCCACCCTTTCGGCCCACAGATATATACATTCTCGTTGATAAATAATAAGTCGGCCACCCTTGTAAGCCCGACATTTCTGGCATCACTCTAGCCAGTATTGTTAAATCAGATCAAGCTAACCCCACACAGCATAATTCGATAAAAAACACCACAACAAGGGTATTACTTATAAGACCAGTCTCTTATCTGGCACTATCCTCGTATCACCTGATACAACTTTGTGTCCAGGATATCTTATTCTTCAAACAATTTTAAGCCCCCTCGTAACAGTTATCAAGGTGAAAAAGGGTGCATAACCCCCAGTCCACCAATTATCTGTCATCATCTGCACGATCACCACATCAGACTACCTATGGCAGTTCTTCAACCCAGGTATTTTTGATCATGAGAGCGAATGCTGGGTAGGCCAAAAGACATTTGATGCATTCTATCTCAGTTAATGTTTATCTTAATGGTAGACCATGGTAGGCATGTCTGCATTAATCTATTGACACGTGTGCTGATGACGAAACAAACTTCCACTGATAGTACGCACTGGACGACACACTGATCTAATTACTACATCGCATAGATGGCTGCTCCCGTTAGCCTATGCTAACCTTCACCGAGCAGGCTTTACGAGCAAAGAGAGAACTTTTCACGTCTGCTCACGGGTTTTGTAAGTCTATGACACGTGATCAAGTCATGCTATTCACTAATTACAACATCGTTATCGCAATCTCAGTTATCTCCCTTTATGACATTCCTACCACACTACCCCTTACCCTCACATCATCACTGATCGGTATATGTTAGTGGGTCGGAGTGGCTAAGTCCTATGGCGTCCGCCTCGAGTTCTAGAGGTACTGGGTTCGATTCCCAGTTGAGGAAAAAAATAATTCATGGAGTTTTTTTTTAGAACCAGTGGTCCTAATGATGTCATACTCCCCAAGGTCTCGTGGGTAGTGGGATCGGATGTCTAGCCTTCTCGGATAAGGGCGAAAAAAAAATAGGAGGTCCTGCGTGCAAATTGCGCATGTTAAAAATCCCACGGCAGTTAGAAATCGTAAAGAGTAGGCCTATAAGGCCGCTGCCCTGGCAAAATTTAAAAATTAGAAACCTACCCACCACAACAATATTTATAGTATGTGTGTGATTCCTGTATACACACACTGGGGTTCTCGCCGGTGCTACGGAATTCGTGCACTGTGCTGAGATATTCCTTGTGTGACCTAAGGGAGGAGATCGGAGCACTGAAGGAGTTGTTCAAGTGCAATGAAGATAGTCATTAAAACCAAATCAAACCTGTAAATTAAGCTTATCTACCACAGTTGTTCTGCTTACCTGTAGATTAAGCTTATCTACCACAGTTGTTCTGCTTACCTGTAGATTAAGCTTATCTACCACAGTTCTTCTGCTTACCTGTAAATTAAGCTTATCTACTACAGTTGTTCTGCTTACCTGTAAATTAAGCTTA
Source organism: Oreohelix idahoensis (assembly GCA_024509875.1). Taxonomy (NCBI): domain Eukaryota; kingdom Metazoa; phylum Mollusca; class Gastropoda; order Stylommatophora; family Oreohelicidae; genus Oreohelix; species Oreohelix idahoensis. The sequence goes on from JAMPIV010015469.1 coordinate 55,239, forward strand.
TCTACCACAGTTGTTCTGCTTATCTGTAAATTAAGCTTATCTACTACAGTTGTTCTGCTTACCTGTAAATGAAGCTTATCTACCACAGTTGTTCTGCTTACCTGTAGATTAAGCTTATCTACCACAGTTGTTCTGCTTACCTGTAAATTAACCTTATCTACTACAGTGGATTTGCTTACCTTTAAATTAAGCCGTATCTACTACAGTTGTTCTGCTTACCTGTAGATTAAGCTTATCTACTATAGTTGATCTGCTTACCTGTAGATTAGGCTGTAAAGCACTAATACGATGATGCAGCAAACGAGGAAGATTCCAGAATACAATAGTCTGAATACTTCAAAGAAACGTTGGTTGATAAAACTCTGATTAAGTTCACACACGTTTTTGTTGAGAGTTGCAGTAATCCACTTTGTGGTCATGATCTGCGATGGCATAACAAATTGTTGGGTGCGATTTTCTGTCATCCGGTCCATGTTTTGGGTGTAACTGGGCTCGAAGGAGAACTGGAAAGCCGTGAAGGTGTGATCAGGTGGGTATGACAGGCCGCTCCAACTCACATTTCCATCAGAAGTGGTGTTGATTGAAAGGTAAGCCAGGCCAGGTGTTGCTGTTGTGTTTAAGTGACCTTCGACTTTGGCATTGATTGTATAGTGCATGCAGACAATACCGCCGACGATGAAAATAAATAAGGCAAGGGCGCCGATAATGATGCGGGCTTTTTGAATTGTCATCCAGTGATGAAATGGGTGACAGATGCACATATACCTGTGGAGATTTAAAAAAAAACACACATACGGGAGAGGTGAATTAAAAGCCTTTCTATATGGTTTCACAATAATTAAAAACTAGTGAAAGGGAACAATATAACAGAAGTAATAGAGAAATTCTTTGCCAAATATAAATAAACATTGCATGAGTAACAGCATCGAACCAGGTTACTAGGCGACCTCTATTGCTTCAGAATATCGCACACAAATGAATGTCCACGTGGAATGGCATCCAGGCTCTTGAACACATTCTCCAAAACTGCCCAGTCCACAGCGACCTACGACGTCATACATTTTGAGGGAGTGCGGAGCTGAGGAAGAAGCTATGGACCTGGAAAAGACTGGACATTGTCATGGCGAATTGCAGAGAGATTTAGCATGACTTACAGTCTGAACGCAGAAGAAGAAACAGATTATCGAATAAAGATGTTTTAAGTTTGAGCATAGAATTAACGTTAGAAGCTCTTCGACACATTTATACCAGATCAAGACCTTTGATGAAAATGTAAAACAATAAAGCCCCTTTCAGATAAAGGTGAAAGCATTATGACTTACAACAAATGTGAGTGACGATTAAATGTGTAGACAGTTTTTCCTTGCAGAAGCTAATTCTGAGAAGAACGAGATTTAACGACAATCTACTTCTTCTTCTTTTTCTTGAAGTATCATGCCTCGTGGAGTAGGCAACCATGTCTCTCCACAGCTTCTTGTCTACATTATGATTTATCAGCTGTTGTTGACATTTTTCCATGCTATCGTGCCAAACCAGTGGTGTATTAAATGGAGTGTGAGGAAACCAGTCCGCCCTGGGTGACAGCCAGGAAAGGGGTGCTTTCGGACACTATTATGATAGTACTTACTGTTAAAAGTGTCAATCATAAAAAGCCTCTATGCCAACTTTACGTGTAGTGTTGGGCAGAGCAACCTAACCTTTGAGGTGAAGACAGGAGTACGACAGGGATGCCCCTTATCAACCACTCTATTTTTAACAGTCATAGACTGGGTGATGCGCCAGACAACAGAGGGCAGTCCAAGAGGAATAAGATGGACTACATTTTCTACATTGGAAGATCTGGAATATGCAGATGACATTGCACTACTAGCACATTCACATCAACACATCCAGGAAAAAACGAATAGACTTAATAAGTTTAGCCAGCAGGTGGGCTTGAACATCAATTTAAAGAAGCCAGAGGTCATGACGCTCAATGTGAGCAACCCTGAGCCCATATCAGTAAGGAATCAGCAACTGGTACAGACAGATACCTTCACATACCTAGGATGCATAGTAACACCAGACGGCGGGGCAGGCAAAGACATCAACATCAGAATGAATAAGGCAAGAACAACCTTTTTTAGCCTAAACAACATCTGGAAGTCCTCTCAGTACAGCACAAGCACAAAATTAAGATTATATCAGAGCTGTGTGCTTTCTGTGCTTCTCTATGGTGCGGAATGCTGGAGAGTTACAGAGAAGGAAATGTCGAAATTGTCCTCTTTTCACACAACATGCCTAAGAAAAATTCACAGAAACTTTTGGCCGAATACCATCACCAACCAAGATCTGCTTACTCGGAGCAAGCAAGAGGACATGCACACCATCACAGCTGGCAGACGCTGGAGCTGGGTTGGCCATGTCCTCAGAAGAGACCCCGATGCCATCACAAGAACAGCTATGCTTTGGACCCCTGAAGGAAAACGAAAGAGAGACCGACCAAAAACAACCTGGCGGAGGACTGTGGAGGCTGAGATGCAAAGAATGAACCAGAGTTGGGGCACTGTACGAAGGATGGCCACCGACCGAGCAAAGTGGAATCAATTTGTTGTTGCCCTACAAGACGCCACTAGGCGTGATGGCCACTGACTGCTTTGACGGTTGGCGGCTAAGGATCAAAGAAGTTACTGTTAAAAATATAATTAAATAAACAAACAACACACAAAGGTAGTTATCAGGCACTCAGTGATAAATAAAGAAGTAGAAGATCAGACAACAGAAAAACAACAGAAGTGATAGGCTTACCGGGATCGAACCAGGACCTTCCGAACGGCACCCACCGCCTAGCCATGGATGCGAATCGTCACTATCCACTCTGCTAGCTCCGCATTACAAGTCCTGGTTCGATCCTGGTAAGCCTATCACTTCTGTTGTTTTTCTGTTGTCTGGTCTTCTACTTCTTTATTTCTCACAGAGTGCCTGATAACATACCTTTGTGTGTTGTTTGTTTATTTATTTACTGTTTACAGGCCTCAGGTTTCCCCTTCTTATATGTTTATGTGTTTAAAAATATAATTGCAAGTGTGTTTATTTACTGGGAAAAGGGGGGGGGGTGCCAAAGATAGGATCCTCCCCGGGCGCTAACTACTTTAGGGACGCCTCTGTGTTAAACTGTCCAATATCTTCTTTCTTTGTCGTCCGTTATCTCTTTTCCTTCCGTCTTTCCTGTTGTCGTGATATACTCCAGCCTTCTTCTCTTAACATGTCTAAAGAAAGTTAATTGATTCCTTTTAACATGAGGGATAAACTTCCTTTGCGCATTGGCCTCTTTCAGAACACTTTCATAACTATTGTTAGCTGTGCATGGTATTTTTAACATTCTTCTGTAAAGCCACATCTCTGTGGCCTCTAGTAAGGACAGTCAGTGATTGAAAAATATTGTTTACTAAATCAATGCACTGAATCATAACTGATTTCTGCATGAGACTTCTGCTTGAAATTTATATTTTGGAATGTCTGCAAATTTGTTAAATGGTTGGACTTTGTAAACATGTGGATCTTAACAATTGTGATGATAAACTTTAGCCATGTTATCATATGTAAATGAACTGTGAAGGTCTTTTAAAAGTATAACAAATGGATCCCAACTACCCAGTGTTGGAAAATTATAAGTATTTATGGATTTTATTGTTTGACGCCTTTGGGTGGGTGTATTGCTGCAGAGTTTATTGAGCTGCAATTTGATGTCCTGAAACCCTAGATGCATTTGCATCATTGACTGAACCTTTACACTTTATTTATATTTTACTTTGCTTTCATTATCATCATCAACATTGCCATTCAGGTAGCTAAGAAACATAGGCCATCAACAAACGAAATGGCAGGCCTTCCTGTCCGTTCCATCCATTCAAAATCTTTCTATCTCTTCTTTATCTCTTCCACGTTTGTCGCAAATTTCTTTCTCCGTGTGTAGTTCAGTCTCCCTAAACTATCTTGCATCGTGGAATTTAGAACACAGATTGTCCTGTAATACTGTCAACAGGTTTCATTAGCGCGTGTCCATTTTAACGCTAACGTTTTCTTCACAACTCTTTTTCCACTGACATTTGTTGTTGATGATTTTTTTGGCTTAACATTTTTTACTCAATGTGGTAGTCGGCCTAATGGCCAACCCTCCATAGTCGCCTGTTACGAGTGCTTCGTAAGGCCCAGTGTTACTATTCTACGCTCTTCTTTCAGCCCCTGTAATACATAAGCAGTTTTGCCTTCACACAGTGTTCCTCACAACAGAGACACAGTTTGTCTCCAATTATTTTTCCATGTGTATAAGAAATTTATCGTCTTGTTATTTTTACTGATCTAGTTTTGTAACTTTGTTTCCATAGAACATGCTTCATATTCCATCTTCAGTTGTTGGAAAACAGTTTACTTTAATCAACAATATAATTTTCTATGTATGTTCAGAAACGTGAGAAACGCAGAAAAGGCAGGTAAACATTAAAATTCTTTAAGCGAGGGAAATTACATCCTTAGAGATAATACGTGAGAGCGAAGACTTTAACCACATCAAATCCAAACTTCTTCCTAGTACAAGTCAACAATGTAAATTTCGTTCAAAATCAGCAACACCCTTTGTAAGTACGAATATTTTTTCTTTATTCCCGGTTATGATTTCTGTTAACTTCGTTTTGTCAAAATAAGGGAAGGGAGCACACCATAGTTCTTTCCTGGCATTGCTTGACGAGTTACTAGCTCTTGTGCCGCGTAGTTCCTCTGAATCTCTGAGGAGACAAAGACAGAATATGCCTACAGCTCCCTTCAGAATGTCATTAAAAGCACCTAATTTCAGGTTGCATTAACTTCTAGCAACCTCATCATGTAACACAAATAGCTACACAAACCACTGCTGCAAGAATTTTAGCTTTGCCACTGGCTTCCTCAAGGTGACAATCTTCATCCATGGATGTATCAATCATCAATATATATAAAATCCCAGCTTTTTCTGTCTGTAACGCTAAGAGATGCAACGTTGGTTGAAAGTTAGACATTAATTGTATTGTTTCCCATATATGAACTCTCCCGAAAATAGTAACACTTACCAAAGAACAATGCACAAATGACGGTGTGCACAAAAATATATTTATAGAATGTGTGATCCCGTATACACACACTGTGATCCTCGCTGCTGCTACGTAGTTCGTGTACTGTGGTGATGCAAAGTGGCTTTTAAAAAAATACTTGTGAATAAGTAAAATTGCCGTTAGGTATTGGTGCTTTTGAATTTAATTCCCGTCTTATGACGGGCTTTTTACACTAGTGCTCAAATAAGGACCGAAATGCAGTAGTTCTCACCTATCCACGGCAATGGCTACGATGACCACGCATGAGAAGGGCACGGTGGTGGTGATGAGGAAGTGGTAGACCTTGCAGACCATATCCACAGCCACGACGTAATTGAGGGATTCCATGGCTATGGTGAAAGGTATGCTGATGAGGCAGGTCACAAAATCAGTACCGGCCAAGGTCAAAATAAAAATGGTAGAGGTCACCTGAAATTCAAAAGAAAGACTTGAAGTTACCGATTAACTGGAAATGGCGATTGAGAAATCAGTAATTCTTAATATCGTTGACAAATTAAATTTGTTTGTGTGAAAGATAGGAAGAGTTACTGCTTTAATGATAACTGGGCATCCGCTTTTATTGAATACAATAAAAGTTTTCGTTGTCGTCGTCATCATCATCATCATTATCATCATCATCCATCACCATAAACATCAATCATCCTCATAAAGAATCATTATCATCCTCATTCATCATAATCAACCTCATAATTATCATCAGTCATAATCACAATAATCATCAATCATCATCAATCATAAAAATCACCGTCAGTCATAATCATTCATCATAAATCATCCTCATCACCGATCATCATAACCATCATCATCAATCATCCTCATCATCATAACAATCATCACCGATCATCATAACCGTCATCATCATCAATCATCCTCATCACCATCACAATCATGACCTATCTTCATAACATCAATCATCATCATCAGTCAGCATCATCGGTCATCATCATCAATCCTCATCATAAACCATCATCGTAATCATCATCACAGTCATCATCACACTCATCATCCTAATATTATGAGTCACCATTACAATCATCATCAATCATCATCATCAGTCATCATCATCACCAGTCAACATAACCATCGTCGCAATTATCCTCACAATCATCATCAATCATCATCTTCATCAGCATCATACTCATCATCTCAATAATCATCAATCACCATTACAATCGTCATCTATCATTATCTTCATCAGAATCACACTCACCATCCTAACAATCATCAATCACCATTACATTCGTTATCAATCACCATCAATCATCATCTTCATCAGCATCATCATCCCAATAATCATCAATCACCATTACAATCTTCATCAATCACCATAAATTACCATCTTCATCAGCATCACACTCATCATCCAAATAATCGTCAATCACCATTACAATCGTCATCAATCGCCATCAATCATTATCTTCATCAGAATCACACTCATCATCCCAATAATCATCAATCACCATTACAATCGTCATCAATCACCATCAATCATCATCTTAATCAGAATCACACTCATCATCCCGATAATAATCAATTACCATTACAATCGTCATCAATCATCATCATATTCATCAGCATCACACTCATCATCCCAGTAATCATCAATAAGTATTACAATCGTCATCGGTCATCATCATACATTAAAATCAATCACCATCATCCATCGTCATAGATATAAATGATCATCATAAACAATCATCATTCATCATAATAATCATCACAATTATCATCAGTCATCATCACAATCATCATCAATCTTAAAAATTCACTATCGGTCATAATCACTCATCATCAATCATTCCTCACCATCATCACAATCAACATCAATCATCATCTTCATCATCATTACTCATCACCGCAATAATCATCATCATCATTACAATCGTCATCAATCACCATCATCAATCATTATAATCAATCACCATCAATCATCATTCCTCATCATAAACCAGCGTCGTAATTATCATCAAACATCATAATCATCAGTCCTCATCATATAATGTATAGGAGGAGTAATAGTTACATCACTGTTGAAACTTTAGAACTACTATCAAAAGTGGCATTACATTTAGGGCAGACACATATCACCTGCGGCAGATTACCCTGAAGATGACCGCACAATAACATTATGTATGTACTCTAACATTTGAACTACATTATTATACTTACAACTTTCTGACCACACCCCATGATGACATCAAAGTTAACAGACAGTCACTTTACACGAAAACTTACATGTATTACCTTTTGTTTCAGGTTGGCGAAGACATAAATGGCCAAGGCGTTGCCAAAAGTTCCAATCACGGCCAAAACAGATAGCATGACGATGATGACCACACGTTCTGTGTCAGTTATTGGAGCCTGATTGCCGGCTTCTTTCACGACCTCTGGGAGGCTGCTGGTAGTGGTGGTGATGGTTGTGGTGGTGGTGGTCGTGGTGATGGTGGTGGCAGTGCTGGATGTAGTAAAGTTCTCCATGTCCACTGTGGCGGTGCCAGTAAAACAGATGAATGCCCTTTCACGAAGTGTTGCGTTTATATTTTCGTCTTATACTGAAACAGTCAAGAAAATATGAACAATATATTCTATTTCGTTTCCCTCTTGTTTTTTGTTTTTTAACTTTTCATCTTTCTATTCATTTTATGCTAATTAGTGAGCGTTGAACCATCATTGCAGATGATTCCTTACAGGAATCCTGTACCACAGCATTCATGTGCGCTTGCAACGATGATGTCTGTAGTTATTAGGGTCGAAGTCGCTAAGATGTATGGCGTTCGCCTTTCATTCTAAAAGTACCAGGTTCGTTCCCTGTACAGGGAATTATAAGGATGGAAAATATTTCAGAATCATTGATTCCTAATGATGTCATACTCCCCCCTGATCTCCTGGGTAGTGAGATCGGATGTTTAGCCTACTCGGGTAAGGGCGAAAGAAATAGGAGGTCCCGTATGCAAGTTGCGCATGTTAAAAATCCCTCGGCAGTTGGAAATGGTAAAGAGTAGGCCTTACGGCCGCTGCACCGGCAAAAATTTAAAAATTAGGAAACCTACCCACCACAAAATTATTTATAGAAAGTGTGATTTCTATATGCACACTTTGGGATCCTCGCCGGTACAATGGAGTTCGTGCACTGTGCTGAGATCCTCCTTGTGTGATCTAAGGAAAGAGATCAGAGTTGTCCATGTGCAATGAAGATGTTCCTCAAAACCAAACCAAATCAAACCAAACCAAACCAAACCAAATCAAACCAAACCAAATCAAACCAAATCAAACCAAACCAAACCAAATCAAACCAAATCAAACCAAACCAAACCAAACCAAATCAAACCAAACCAAATCAAACCAAATCAAACCAAATCAAACCAAATCAAACCAAACCAAACCAAACCAAATCAAACCAAATCAAACCAAACCAAATCAAACCAAACCAAATCAAACCAAACCAAACCAAATCAAACCAAACCAAACCAAATCAAACCAAATCAAATCAAACCAAACCAAACCAAACCAAATCAAACCAAACCAAATCAAACCAAACCAAATCAAACCAAACCAAACCAAACCAAACCAAATCAAACCAAACCAAACCAAACCAAATCAAACCAAATCAAACCAAACCAAATCAAACCAAACCATCTTCTTGAGGAACAGAGGACTTCAACATATGCACATTAAACCTTTATATCCAGTGCCATTCATTCAAGACTTTCCCATGACAACTTTATCCCCTTCATGTATGTTTTCAGTGTTCCTTTACTATGCGGTTTTTTATTTTGGTCTGTCTTTATTTACCTTACCTTGGGGATTATAGAACAAAGACTAGCGTAAAATGCTACCAACTGGTTTTCTCAATGTATATCCTTTCCGAAGCCAGCATCTTCTTCTCATATCTCGTTCTATCGGCATTTGTCTGGTTCATTCCGTCAGTTTCACAATGGTAATCTTGTCATTCCATTTAAATCCTTCTACTCTTCCCTAAAAAGGGCAATGCCCTCAATCCGACAATGCGGAAATTATATAAGCATATCCCTGCTTCTTGTCCGTGGTAAAATTTACTCTAGAATACTGAAGCACAGACTCAGATGCTTGGCTGAGCCACAAATGGATGAGGTCCAGTGTGGCTTCCAAGCCCACTGAAGTACGCAAGACTTTATCTTCACACTCAGGCGCTTCACCATGTTGAGTGAAAATGCCCGTGAATATAAGATTGAAATGCATCTCTGTTTCTTGGATCTGGAGAAGGCGTTTGACAAGGTCCCATGAAACAAACTTTTGGAGTGCTTGGCAAGGACGAACATCCCAGCACATCTGATTCATGCTATACAGAGCTTCTACAAGACTTGCAGAAATTATGTGAGGACCGCAAACCATAAGTCGAAAGAGTTCAAGACCACCAAAGGGTGTATAACAGGGAGATTTTCTGTCACCTTATCTTTTTATACTCCTCACAGATGATGTCATCAAAGCATGCAAAGAAAAAACCCAAAAGTATTCAGTAGGGTACTGGAAGATGAGATATGTCTGTATTTCAGAGCTGGCATTTGCCGACGATGTTGCCCTGATAGCTAAATCAGAGGCACACCCAAAATCCAACCTGCAAGTTTGGAAGGAAGAGCTGGAGAAGAAAGGGATGGTTATCTTACTTACTTACTTAGTCGTTCCCCTTCTACCGTGAGGTGTAGAGGTTTGGAAGAGAGAGCGCCAGACTACCCAATCGGCTGTCTTCCTCCTGGCCTGGTTCCATTCTACTCCTCGGTCCTTCAAAGATTGTCTAATGTTGTCCTCCCAGCGGACTCTGGGTCGTCCTGGGGGTCGGAATCCCTGGCTCTTTGTTTCCCATGCTTGTCGTGGTTGTAGAGAAAGGTTTTTCTAGTATGATAATAGTGGTATAGGAGGAGTAGAATCTCTCTCCAGAAAGGATGAAGTTCCAGT
>JAMPIV010015470.1:0-236588 GCA_024509875.1 Oreohelix idahoensis
GAATTTCGGGCCAATACACCGAAGCTTGCGCCACGAGACGGGTATCGGGCTACTGCCACGCGTATACTCGTCATATGGCAGCAGCAATAGACACGTTCCGAGTTTTATATACCACGCAAGGTCAGCAGCTACAACCGGCGGCGACGGAGGGGGAACGGGTTCACAACCCTATTTACAGCAGGAGCTCGATTCGGCGAGGAGCGGTTAGAGGCGGAGAGTCGTTTCTGTCGGAAACTCCAGGAGGTCAGCCAGCCCCTGCACCTCACAATTGGCCTCAGCATTCTCTGTAAGTTGTTGTCGGAGGTGACGAAGGGATCAGGTCTGGGCTTTGTGATCGACAGAGGCAAACTTTCGCCCCTTGTGCTGACAGCGAATTATTTCGCCACTCGTGGAGCAGCGGATTTTAGGCTCTTCATTTGTGTACAGAAAGTCGCGACAGACGGCAGACGGCGTTCGGGCGTGTTTCCCTGATAAGGTAGAATAGGAGACAGAGGATCTGCGAGTTCCGCGATCCACCTTCCAAGTTGATTATTACAACCCTTTCATCCATTACAGGATGAGGGGGAGGGGATGTGGGATTACTTGCCTAATCACTTGACCTTAATTGTTAGTTCTTTCAAGGTGTATGAACCCGCAAGTATTATTCTATTTAGTAGGTTGTTTATGACTTTTTTAAGTGTGGTGTACCTCAACATCATGCAAATACCGGGCCGGAACGAACTTACTTCCCCCTACTATGTTGTCGTCGTGGTTGTCAGGGTGTTACGTAATTAAACCTTCTCATCTTGGAAGCTAGCGGTCGTTAGATATCGCACCAAACGTTCCGTCCCATAGTCGGCAAGGGCGGTCCCCCCCCCATTCGGTTCCGACCTTGCTGCCAAAGCACTCTCCCACCGTTCACTGTTCATTTATCTTCTGAACACTATCTATCAAGTACTTACATTCCACTAGGGTCTCGTCTAATTAGGTAGACAGCAAGACATACATCCACATGTGCCCACCGTGGGTGCACTCGTCGGAGATAAACATAGTCGTTCCACTTCTGTGCTCTTGACCAGTGGCGGGATTCCGTGGTGATATCTTTGTCTGGGATCCACTTTGTGCAGTGTCAAGAATCATAGAGTGTTATCATAGGACGTTCTGGGGCCAAAGTAGCTTATATCCCCTAGCACAGAGCTCTAATACCATGCTCTGCTACAAGTATTTTATTACTACCCCGTCGGATTCTCCACAGGGTGCTAGTCGCAAGAAGTGTCGTTAGATGCTGCCTAGAGGCCAGCAGGCCAACTGACATTATTCTTTAACAGGACAGGTCAACGAAGGGTTTTTCGGTAGCTGCATTAATGAAAATATTTTACCGGTATGAATATCACGATTAGGTGCTAGTCTGAGTTCGGGTTTTGGGCCCTTAGGAAACACCCGGGCGTAGGCCCGAAGGTAACCGGTACCATTTACGAGTACATATTTGTCAATATCCACGAATGAGAGTTATGCTGATTTTGATCACGGAACGCAAAGATGGCCTGATTGGTCAACTACTTCAATGCATGGAAAGGAGCGAGCTATACCAGCTCTCGGGGGTGAATGCGGCCGCGGACTAGGGTTACATATATGCGGGCACCTGGACCGGCCGCGGGGAACGAAGAGCGGGCCGACTGGCAGTGATGGACCCTGCGTACAATGGCCGCGGAGCCACGCGCGAGGGCCGGACAGTTCCAGCGCTGGCCTGCCGTAACTTTGCAGCGGAGCCGCAGAGAGGGCCCGGACTGGCCGAGATGGCCTGCGGACACCAATGGCAGCGGAGAAAGAGAAAGAAGAGGAAGGGCCCCGTCAGGCAGAGGAGAGACAGGCCGAACGGGAGGCGACGGAACGGGCCCCGCAGCGCGAGCCAGCATGAACATTGGCCCTGCGTTTCCTGGAACTGCCAGTACCGATCTACGGAGGCTGTTTGGCTCGGCGCTTCTCCGGAGCAGCGGGCGACCGCACTCAGCAACGGAGGGCCCGGATGGCCGCATGAAGCCATTAACAATGGACTTTCCTCCCGGGGCAAGCGCACAAATTGACATATTCTGGAACAAAATTTGAGAACGAATGGCACAAGGTACGGGAAGGATGAAGTTTGTGTGCCTCCTCAATTCTCACCGACGATAGCAAAACCCGGCCTTACGACCTCTATAGTAAGAAGCTCAGTGCAGAACAACCACATACACATTTGAGGCCTTTCGTACCGCCCTGTTACCACGCTTACCGTGGCCTCCCCGTACGTGCCCCGCTATGTTCCGGGCGAGCAGGCGGAGGACCGGAGAAGATTTCCCCCTTATCGCAGACGTAGAACGGCTGAGAATTATCTCCTCGTTGGGGCGCACTAGAGGGACTACGCAAAAATTTTGAAGATGACGAGATGAATGTGCGCACAAGTGAACGCACACATGTTCTCAGACTTGAGGAGGTATCTGGCGGAGCAGGGCGCCAGCCCACAGGGCCCACGATACCTACTATTGCTGAAAGGTTCCAGGACGGCACAGGCGCAGATATGGTCCAGCCCCGACAACACCCAGACTGCCAGATGGACCAAGGAAGCAACGGCATCATCGCCAGACGTGATTCGTCTTTGCTTCAACGCCTCCGGGGCGTTCTCGCAAGGAGCCCCCACCATTATAACCTGCGTCCCACCGCTACAGAGACACGGCGCCACGTTCAAGACTGTAGACACTCCAGGGGACAGACTCAGCTGCCCGGTACCTGTCGCCCATTCAGTTACACCACTCCTGGAAATTCTCGGTGTGCTCATCCACACCCTCCCACCACCCCTCCCGGGGTTATCAGGGCGGGTGGCGCGAGACACACAGGGCCACCAATTGGGAACCATTCAACTCAGCGCGAAAGTAGTTTCTCTACGGGCCCCGCCAGTAGTGACTGGTACAGCTCCCCAAGTTAATTTGCCCGGGGGTTCATTACGAGACTCGTGCCCGTACCATTATAGTCCCAGGACAACATGACTACGGACTAGGTTGATTTGGTGGGAGTTTTGCGGGGGAGTGCCCTACCCCAGGCGTTGCGTAGGCCAAACATCACGGATGGCGCGCGGTTATTGCGTGGCACCAATCCACTCGCTGCAGTCCTGGAGACGGCCCGCCAGCTTATGAATTATCATGGGGGGCACCAACTAATACGAGAAGGGCACACCCCCCAGCCCCGATCCATGTGGTGCCACGGGGGCTCCTACAGGCCAGATCCGTGCACACGGGGGAATGTCCCGGAACAACGGAGCGCCCGATAAGTCCCCCCGACGCCTTGAGCTGGCGAGGTTTATAACATAACTCCACGGTTAGTGGAATGGTTATAGGCAGAGGGGAATCCCTCAGGGCCCGCTGTTCACAGCGAGGGCCCCACCAGGGCGACCCTATGCTTTAGGCACATACTCGTGACGTCGGGCATTAGGCCCCGATGGTATCCTTTCTGAGAGAGGGCACATAAGACCCCGCGAGGTAGAACGTATGTCCCGACCAGCGCAATCTACTAGGGGCAGAGCCGCGGAATCGAGCGAACAATATGTCTTTCCAACCGCCCTGGAGGCCCCATACGACCAGCACTTTACTTCCGGACGGAGGAAGGCAGTGTTCTGAGAAACGTTTGCCTAAACCGGAGTTGGGGCCCACCCGCTGCTCGCTCGCCTCACAGAACGCGGCTCTTGCAAATGAAGGCACGAAGGCAAAAACGTCAGCCACAAGGCGTTCTGCATCGTGGGGACAACGGATGACGCTGAAGGTCAGGCGCCACCCAGTGAGAACCCCCTGGTGGGCGAATATAGAAAGGAGCAACATTACCGCAACCTCAAGGCAACCCCGAGGGGAGTGACGCGATCGGAGATTTTTGTGGAAGCACACGATAGTTCGCCTTCATCGCCATATACTGCGGTCTCAAACGCCCGGGTGCAGCAAGGTCGTCGCATCGTCAGGCAGCACCCGGCCGTTGGTCAGTGGCAGGACAAGACAGCTTTTTTACCGGCCCAAAGCCCGGCAGGTACAGGCCCACCAATTGATGGCCAGGTACGAGAAAGATCAAACTTCTTCCACGGAGCCTGGGCGATGGAAGCAGCACGACGAAGGAGGTGTAAACGTTTTAGAAGAAGAAAGTGCGGACAACCATGGGAGTAGTTAGTGGCCAGCGGGCAACAAACCCAGTCGGACCCTGAGACTTAGGGTCTGCACCAGTCAGATTGTAGCCAGGTATAGGGCCAGTCTGGAAATACAAGATCACATTAATTAGAACGAGTACCCCGACTTGACGCGGGGTGGTATGTGAGAAGTTAATGTGCAAGAATATCAAACGGCCCCAGCTTCGGTTCCTCGCATGTACTTTCCGTTATTTCAGGGCAAGAATAACGGCAGGGATTTTTATCTTATAGTTTTATTCTTTCTCTTTGTTTAATCACTCGCGTTTGGTGATACTGTGTCGGATTAAGAATTCGTGAGTTTCTAGAAAAGATGGTAGTTTAAAATTTCGACTGGCCCCCGCGGCGCAGGTACAATCAGATAATAGTTCTGTAGAGCATTTTAGGTCACCTAATGGCAGAGCATTTTCGGTTTTCTCACGTGATGCGCTCTATCTTTTTAGGTCCGGGTGAACTCAGAAGGGGGTTTGCGGGGGCAGTTTTAAGGCGTGGAAACAGGATACCAGCCAACCGGAATTTTCCGCTTCTTGACGTAAGTTTCTACACAATAGCACAGCCGAGGGCGATACCTGGCACGTTGGTTGGAACTAGATCGACCGCATAAGCAACAAAAGCTCTAGCATGACTCCCGGGTAGCGTGGGTAGGGGAATAAAACAGTGGATTCCCTTGAGAGAGGGAGCATCTGTTGCACCTTCTCCGCTGGGGGGACCGAATGCCGATGCTCTTTCGAGAGAAAATTGTGTCGTCACTATGAAGTTAATTAGCATTAATAGTTTATGAGATTTATGCCGCGTGGTTCTCGGCGATATATGTTAATTGATGAAGTAGCGCATCCATGCTATAAATTTACTTGGACATACTGCCAGCGCAATAAGGTACTTTGTGACAAGGTAGGGCATTAGAACGTTTCTCAGAGTAGCTGTTTGTATAACTTGGCCACTATACTGGTCTTTGTCAGACGACAGGGGAATCATATTTCCAGGATTGTGATTTTACATATATATGGTGCCGCGTTACCCCACGCTCGCGGCCTTCATTAAATTATTTAGAGACGTCCGGAAGGCCCTGAGTTCCCTCATAACAAAAATAATTCAGTGAGGCATTCATACTATTTATGAGACTACAGAAAGCTTAAGGATGGGTAGCTGTCAATCCTCTAAATTAGCGCACGTGCAGTACTTTCATTGTGATTAATCAAGGATATGGCGGAATGCAGAGGGGTACTAGGAGCCCGAGCTTTGTCTAAATATTATGTGGGGTGCCTCTGATAACGGAAGACGGGAGATACGAGGCCTGATTGTAGATAGGATTACCGTTCCTTTAGAGTTTATAATATCCATTGTTTATCCGATTTATAAATAATAGGAAAAATACGCATAGGTTTTGGTGTGTCTTTACTTGTTAAGTGTGGTCAATTACCAGCGGCTAATTTGTGTACCGCTGAGGTCTAGAACGAGTGGCTTTAAAAGTTAGAGCATGGGAAATTGAGTTTATTTTTCCTCTGTTTGGGTACACCCCTAACATTTTGAAGTCAGCAGTTACGGGTCTGTGGGCTATATAAATTCGTCCCTTCACTTACTCGGGACAATGATTCTACTGATGGGACTTCATGGAGACGGGAGATTATTGTCTCGGGTGCGTCTATAGTATTTTTGGTAGCCAGGTAAACCTTAACGTCAATGGTTCACTAAGTAGGGCCTCGGCCTTACTGGCACCAGGATATTAGTAGGGATCGCCTGTAGTGACGGCTAACCTAAGTGCGTCGGAGATTCTGAGTGGTACGCACGGGCAGTACTTTGCGGGAAAGTGGGGGGGAAAGCCTGTTTCCTTAATCGCTGCAGCGCACCTGATCATGGGAGAGTAGGCAGATTTGACCTTAAGTGTTAGAGATTTTGAAACTTACGTGTTAGAGATTTGACCCTTAAGTGATCGAGCTTTGCAAACAAAAGTGGTCGAGATTTGAAAAACTTAGGTGAGTTAGAGCATTGCCACAACCCCTTAAGTGAACGATATTTGAGACTTAAGTGGTTGCAGCGTTTGGGCATACGTGTTAAGGCTATTGGGAACTATGTAGTGCGATATATATTTGTTTTGATTTGTCCCGCAGATCTAATCCAGGCGTGGCCCAGGGCGCGGGGCAACCGTAGTCTACAGCTGGCTGAAGTTCGCCGGTCTTCTCAGGAGAAGCAGAGTCGGGCAGAGCCCGAAAAGCACGTGGAGTGGTGGCCCGGGTGGGCACTGGTGCACCTCGTTTTGTAACCACGATGGCGCCGGGCGCTGGAAGCACAGACTTTTTCAGCACGACGAGTTCTTCACCAACATTCGTGAGCTAGTTCCGGCTCATGTTAAACCCACCCTGATCATAGGCGCGGGCCTACAAAAGTGTCGTGAATTTCGTGCATAAAATCCTCCCGCCCGCCCTTGCGCCCCGAGAGGGACTCCGGGCTATGCACAGTACTAATTCGTACATAAATTGGGAAAGCAGCAATAGACACGTCCCCGAGTTTAATTTACCACGCCAGTCAGCAGCTCAACAGGGGAGAAGCGGGGACCGGGTTACCCTACCCTCTATACTGACGGATCGCTGAGAGCAGGAGGCGTAGTGGCGGTGGAAAGTCGATTCTGTAGGACTAGGGAGTAGTCAGACGCCACTGAACATTACCTTGGGACCTCCAGCAACAGTCATCTGTAAGGTAGTGTCGGCGGTGCTAGAAGGGTTCTGGGTCCAGGCCTTGTGATCGTCAGGAGAATATTACGCCTTGTGATTAGTCAAGAGAATCTTTAGCTCTAGTTGAAGCAGCGGTGTGGCGCGTTCATTTGTGTCGAACCCACGTTGCCGACCCGCACGGACAGTACGGCGTTGGCGTGTTTAACTCTGATCTCAGGTTGATTAGGCGGAAGGGACGGATCTGGTGTAGAGATCCACCTTCCCTTGATTTTGTATTACTTCCCCATTCATTCTTACAGGTTGGGGAGGACTTGGCGGGCGACTGTGGGGATACCTTGCCTTCTCACTTGAAATTAATTGGAATGTTCTTTCCAGGTATGAACACGTCTGTTAATTCTATTTTTGTTAGTCGGTTATCTGCATTATTTTTGTGTGGTGTAAATACAATCCCTTGTAAATTCCGGCCTGATCAGTCACTTACTTCAACCTATATGTTGTTGTCAAGTGGAGTTTTTGTTGTGGAGTTAAGTAATTTCAACCTTATCCCCGTTTGGTGCTCGAGGTAGTGAGGTTCTCGCAACAGTTCCGTCACTTAGTGGCAAGGGGAGAGTCAATTTCGGTACTCGGACCCCTTGACGCCACTAGGCCTCATTCTCCACAGTCACCTGTATAATTTTCTTTGACTTTATCTTTGACTTTCTTACCACTAGGGTCTAGTCTATTTAGGTCGAAGCCCTCTAGTCTAAACACCCACTTCGAGACAACTTGGGTTCTATCGTCCGGAGTGAATCATCTTTGGTACGTTAATTCTGTTGATTTGAAGTGGCGGCGTAGTCCGGTAGATTCTCTAAAGTTGGGATCCATTCTGTGATCGTGGTCAAGATTCAGTTGTATTATCGGACGTTTGGACATAGCTTCTTATCTCCCTAGACTAGAGCAATAAATAAACTTGCTCCCAGCTAATAGTTTTTTTTTACCACCGGACGTTTCTCCACAGGGTGCAGTCCGGATTATTGGTATCCCACGTGTAGTTAGTTGATGCCTAGAAGGTAACTGATGGCTCAACTGCTTTATCTTCCCGGCGGATCAATTCGGGTTTGTTTTTAGGTAGTGGCTTATGGAAAATTTTTCAGGTAGTTCTACGCTAGGTTGCTAGTCTGAGTTCGGGTAAAGGGACATTGTTCCAAGGCGTAGGCCCGAAGGGTAACGTACAATTATACGTGTTCCTTTTTTGTTCCAACTCCCCTCAGTTGTGCGTTTACTGCTGATAATGTCGTTACGGCTGGCTGGAATTGGTCACGCTATTACTGCATGGACGGCCCGCCGCTACAACGCCAGGGGATGAATGAGGCCGCGACTCGGGCATACTCTGAGGGACCCCGGACGGCAGACGGAGAAAGAAGGAGAGGGGTCCCGCTGGCCGGCTGGACCTGCGTAACTGGAAGCGGAGAGACAGAGACGGCGGGCCCGATGGCAGCGCTGGACTAGCGTACCTTGGACGGGAGAGAAAGAAGAGAGGGGCCGACTGGCACGAGATGGACCTGCGTAAATTGGCAGCGGAGACACGACGCGACGGCCCGTCCCGGCGAAGGAGCGAAGGCAGAACACGGGCGGCGCAGGACAGGGCCCCGCAGCAGGAGACCGCATGAAACTAGCCCTGCCGTCTACTGGAACGCAAGTACCGAACTTCGGAGGCGTTCGGCTAACGGAGGATTCTCCCGTGAGAGGGGCGCACCGACACTCCGGAAAGGAGGGCCCGGATGGCAGCCATGACTTTTCCACTGGACTCTTTCCTAAGGGAATGAGAAAAATGCAAGTCCTGGCCAAACATTTGACCGCATGGCCACCGCTGACCGGGTATGGATGCGCGATTTGAGGTGCTCACTTAATACCTCAGTCGTTGCAACCCAGGCTCCGACCAACATGTAAGATGCTCAGTGCTGCACAACACTACTTTTGAGGCCTTCGTACCGCATTGATACCACGTAACAGTGGACCTATCCGTAAGTGCCAGCTATGGTTGGGAGCGGCCGGCCGGAGAAGCGACAGGCGGGAACGTTTTCCCCATTTCGCCCGAAAGGAGAAGATTCTTCACTCGTGGAGAGGACTTGTGGGTCTAGCAAAAACTTTTGAAGGACTCGAAGAGCTTGTCATGTGACGAACACGTGCAAGCACCATGTCTCCAGATTGAGGAGGAATCTGGCGGGCCGGGCGCCCAGCACCTGGGACCAGCTCATTCATTATGCTGACGGTTCCCGCGGCACAGGCCGAAGTACTGGGCCCCGACCCGGCAACACCCGACTGCCAAGCCCAGGAACAAGGAGCTCGGCATCGCCGTCGTTTCGACTTCTGCTCATCAGCCGCAGGGGCCGTTCTCGCAAGGCGCCCCCTCCCTACATACCCCAGCGGCCCCAACGCTATACCAGAGCACAGGCGACCCAACGTCTCATGCACTGTCGCACCCGGGGAGGACATCGGACCAGGTACTGACGCACATAGAGTCCCCCTCTCACTGGCCATCTCGGGTGTGTAACCAACACCACCCATCACCCTCCAGCGATGATGTTTCAGGGCGGTGAGAGTGAGAGGTGAAAAAAGGGACAAATGGGAACCTTTCAAATCGAAAGGTGTTTACTCAACCGGGACCAGCCTTCGTTGAATGGGCCTGCTACCACTGTTTATTATTAGCCAGGGGTTACTTCCCGAGTAATAGTCGCCAGACATTTGGTAAACCAGGTCCAATGACTACGGAAACGGTTGATATTGTTGGGAGTTTTGAGGGGTATGGACCTCCACAGCGCATGCAGATCGCCCAATATTCCGGTGGGAGTTGTCGAGCCGGTTTATTGCGTGGCACCAACCACAGCAGCAGTCCTGGACCGGCCCGTTCTGCTATCCATTGGGGGCCAAATATCGTTTTGGGCAACCCCCCCGCCCGATCCTTAGCATGGTGAAGGGTGAACTCCGGCCAGCGCCGTTGAACAAGGAATGTCCCGGCTTCACGGCGCCCCACGAGAGCTCAAACCAGCCACGCCTTGAGATGGAGAGGTTAAATACCTCCACGGTTCGTGGAAGGTTAAAGAGAGGCGTTATCCCCTCTGACAGCCCTGTTAAGCCGCAGGGCCAAACAGCGGCGACGCTTGAATTTTGGAGAATCCTTCGTTGTTCTTCGGCTTAGGCCCGCTGGTTATTCCCTTGAGAGCGAGGAAGGAACATATGAAAGAGTGGTAGCCCGACTGTCACGACCGCGCCAATCTTCTAGGGCAGAATGACAGGCGAATCGAGGAACATATGTTATTCAACCCGCCTGGCGCCCCATGACCAGCCACTATACTCCGCGGCGTGAGGCCCTTGTTTGCGACCCCGTATGCCTAAACCGGAGAATGGGCCCCATCCGCAGCTGCTAGCTCGCTAACAGTACAGCGGACTAGCCAAGCGGCACGAAGCAAAAAACGTAACCACCCCGGCGTTCTGCTTGTAGGGAAAACGGATGTCGGTGGTCAGGCGCAACCCTAGTGCGAACCCCCCTGGTGGGAGAGATAGAGAGGAGCAATCTTACCGCAACTCTCGGCAACCCCAGCGGGGAGTGAAAGCGCTGGCGCAATTTAGAGGAAGCCCAGCTAGTTCGCCCCTTCTCGCCATCTTACTGACGGTCCTCCAACCCGCGAGGTTGCAGCACGGTAGTCGCCCTGTCGGAGCCCCAAAACAGCAGTTGGTCGGGCCGCACCACGACGCTTTTTACCGGCCATAGCCAAGGCGGTTCCGCCCCACCCTTGGCTGGCACAGGTCCGCCGCACGATCACTCTTACCGGAGATGGGCGTTGGGTATAGGAAGCAGCAGACGGAGGGGGCAACGTAAGCAGCAGCCGACGCAGGACAACCTGGGAGTGTAGTCGCCGGCGGAGGACATCCCAGTCGTGACCATGAGACTCCTGGACTGACAGTCCGCTCTAGTAGACTTGGTCACGGGCCCCGTCTGGACTCTCCAAGATCCCCATACCTAACGCTTCGTGTCCCCCGACTTGCTGAGGGGGGATACTGATGCAGAAGTACATGTGATTGAATTTCCAAAGCCAAGTTCGGTTTCCTAGCCTGTCTAACGGAATTCGGGAACCCCGATTACGGTGGGCTATTTATATCTTCTTCGATTTTATTTAATTTCTTCTTATGTATAATAATCGGTATGGATATTACTGTGTAGATAAAGAAATTCGGAGGTTTCTAGCACAGATTGGTAGATTTAACTTTTCGACATGCACCCGCGCGTGGTTCATTAAGATAATTCGTTCCATGTAGAGATTTTCTAGTGATAACTTACTGGCAGGAGCAATTTTCGGTTCTTTCTCCCATGAGCGCGCGCTCATACTTTTTACGTAACGGGTGCACATCAGTGGGGGTATTCGCGGGGGAGTATATCAGCGCGTGGGAGGACACGGTCAGCAACGGACATTTACCGCTTGACCGACAGTACTAACATTAAGACAGCCCGTGGGCGAATCTTGCCGTATGGTGGTTCAAGATCGACCCGCTTCAAGACACAACGCCATCGCTATGCCTCAGCGTAGCGTGGATGGGGGTAAATACTAAGCGGGACTCCCTGGCAGAAGAAGTGGGAGGAATTGATGACTTCTACACGCCTTAGTGGAATGAACTGCCCCGCCTGCTCATATTCGAGCGAAATACGTGCAGGTATAACCTCTGGCAGTTCCATCCGCTTTAATAGAATCAGAGCTTATTTGCCGCGTGTATAGGAGGTTTCAAGTTCATTGACGCGTCGAGCAATCAAATGCTCTATTAAACTTGCAAGTCTACCTAGCCAGCGCCAATAGGTACTTGTGACAAGGTTAGGGAAATTGATAGTTTCCCACAGTGAGTAGCTGTATGTTCACTAAAGTTGGACTATTATTTATCTTTGTCGCTAGTCCAGGGGACTCTACTTATTCCTGGATTTGTGATTTAAACTGGGCTTCGTTTGCGCGTACACCCACGTCGACGGAATTAAAATAAATTTTAGTTCGTAACGGCCATTGCATGGCGTTCCCTTATCTATCTTCTTCTCGAGTGCCATTCAATCTATTATGCGCTAAGACCGCATCAGGCTGGTCGAAGAATTAACTAACTACATTTGCGTGAACGAAGAGTACTTTATTGAGATTTTCAGGATATGGCGAGAGGAGGGGGACAGGCGCACGAGCTGTGTCTAATATTTAGTGGGTGTGGATTGATCCACGGTCCGCAGAAGGGCGCTCACGAGGCATGCTTGTAGAAACGGATTTCAGTACCTTTGAGCTTATAATGTCCAATGTTAAACAGAAGTTAATAATAATAGCGAATCATAGCTAGGGTTTTGGTGTGTATTAAATTGTTCAAGTGTGAGTAATTACCAGCGGACTAATTTGTGTACACCGCTGTGGTAATGAACGCGTGGCTTTAACTGATAGAAGCATGAGGAAATTGTGTATATTTCTCTGTGTGAGGTCCCCCCTACATTTGACACGTCCGCCGTAAGGGTCTAGTTGGGCATTTTACTTAGTACCATAAAACATAGACATAATGTTTTATGATGACTTCAAGGAGCGGGCGATTAATGTCTCGGGGTGAAGTCTATAGACTTTTGGTAGCAGGTACACATATCGATCTCATGTTTCAATAAGTAGGGCCGGGATATACTGGAACCAGGTTCATTCCGATGGTTCGCATGTTGATGTGGCGGGTAACCCTACAGCTGAGTATGGAGAATTAGGAGTGTCGATAGGACAGTAATTACGAGGAATGGGGGTGGTTGGGGGTAGGCCATGTTTCATCCTCGGTGCACGCGCAAACTAGAGCAGGGCGCTGTCTGGAAGGTTTTGACAATTACAAGTGATAGCGATTGCAACTTAGTGATCACGAGCTTTTGCCCACCTAAGTTGTTCGCGATCTTGAAAACTTAAGTGGTCGAGATTTAGAACCCATCGTGTTCGAGATTATGCCACCTTCAGAGATATCGATATTAGAGCACTTCCGTGGTTGCAGCAGTTGGGCTTTCAGTGTTGCCGATTGCGGAGTTAAGGGGCGTTACGAGTTACGGATCTGGGAAATTAGTTGTGCCGCTATATAATTAGTTCTTGTTTAGTCCACCAGCATAACATTATCAGGCGTGGCAGCGAGGGCTACTGTCGTCCTCCAGTAGGCTCGCAAGTTCGAGGTATCTCCGGCGCCGACGGTCGGGCGAGCCAGGCACGAACGTGGCGTGTTGACCAGGTGGATCCAGGTTCACCAGTATTTGTACCCCCAGCGCGCGCAGGGTGGCTGGAAGCCCAGACTTCAACAGCAGCCCCGATGTATCTAACCACCTTCGGCGCTAAGTTTACGCTAATGATAAAACACCCACAGCTACCACGGCGAGGGCTCAAGTGTCGAGCCTTTCGGGGCCTACTACTCCGACGCCTGCGCCACGGCAGAGGTCTCCGGGCTACTGCCACGATACTAAAATTTCGTCTTTTGGAAGCAGCCATCGCCCGTCCCGAGAATACTTTACCAAGCAACAAGTCCGCCCTGCTCCACCCAAGGCGGGAGACGAGGGGCCAGGGGAAAACTCCCTTCTACAGCCGAGATCATAGCGCGGAAGGAGAGTAGTGAGGAGTCGTTTCTGTAGGAACTAGAGTGATCAGCCCGACATCTGAACTCACCATTGGAACTCAGCACGTCCTCAGTAAGTTGTGTCGGAGTGATAGAAGGGTTCTGGTCATGGCCTTTGTGTGATTAGTCGATACTCATTACGCCAAGTGATCGTCACGCGCCTATTTAGCCTCTAGTGGCGCAGCGGATGTAGGCGGTCATTTGTGATTCGAACCCCTTTGCAGACCGCCGGACAGGAGGAGTTTAGGGCGTGTTTACATGATCTAGGGTGATTAGGAGAAAGGCGGCACTGGAGTGTTCGAGATCCTCTTCACATGTTGTTGACTTACTTACCTTTCTTCCTACCCGGATGAGGGGAGGGCTACTGTGGGGTAACCCCTTAGTCCTCTTGAAATATACTTTGTTCAGTTCTTCCAGTGTATGACCGCTGTTTATTCTCTTTAAGTGAGTATGTTTATGACTTTTTTTTGTGTGGTGTACCATTCCACTCATTGTAAATTTCCGGGTGGGCTCCCGTCCTTCCATTCAATTATGTTGTCTGTAGTGGTTTCAGTGGATGCTTAAGAAATTAAACTTATCCCCAGGGACTTGGTTACAGCTGAGGAGTGCGGTTCTGCACACGTTACGGTCACTCTCGTGGCAAGTGGAGAGTCAATTTCGGATTCTCGCCCCTTGACGCCAAACGGCACATTCCCCAGTCCCCTGTTCTATTCTTCTGAAATTATCTTCTTAGTCCTTACTTACCCCACTCGGGTTTTCGTTATTATCGGTGACGCCTCTAGTCTTCCACCACCCTTCGTGACACCGGAGTGCTTTGTATTTATTGCAAAGTGGGTGGGAGAGAAACCCGCATTCTGTGTCGGTTCCCTGTACCGACATCGCGGGGAGTCTGTGTATTTGTGATTTTAATGAGAATGTCATGCTACAAGTCCTTTCTGAATCTATAGATACCCATCTGTCACGTTAGCGTTTAAAGGCTAAGGAATTAATTTAGAGGACAATAATAGATCTGATGTGGGCAAGATTTGCACAAGGATCCTGGCTGGGTTTTGCCCCACATATCCGACGGGTGCGCACGCCGCGGGACAATTCTCCTCCCTCGACAGGTCTGGAACCTATTGCAGGCGATATTTGGGTCTCCTCGCTACCGTCGTCCCCCTTCTCCGTTATTCTCTTATTCTTATTCTATAAAATATATTACACATTACGCGCCCCCCCCTCCATCTAAACGGCGATACATAGACACTATTCAAAACAAAAATGGCACGGAACCACCGGTGGGGTACCGAAAAACACCCAATTGAAATTATTGCAATAACGTGAATAGTGGGAATGCACGTATTGACGGATGGAATTAGGAGTGCTGCTGCACTGATATTCAGTGTCTCCACAATACCGTGTTTATCCTCCTGGCTGACTAACACATAGGCATATGATGTAGTGGAGGTTCTTAATCGTGGACTTCGCTTTTCAGCCCTGGCTGATCGTGACGGAGGTACGTTCTCCTGGTCTCCTGACGTTGCCCCAGGAAGGTCTTGACTGGTTCGGATTTGCCTTTCTCTGTTGCTCGATCCGTTATTCTGCGCTGAAGGGTGGGGGATTGGCGTGTCGTGCAAGGGGCTCACATAGACAACTCACAGCTGGAGCTTAACCCGCCCATTAGCACGTGTCTTCCGTGCTTTTAATGCGAGAATTCGCCGAAAATTGGGTAAGCCCTAGTGTTCAAGGGTTGGGCACGTGACGCTTGCCCGTGTTGGGCCCTTTAGCGGGACATTTCCCGTAATGGAACGTTGCTCGTAGGGTGCTCATGTGACCATTTGGTCAAATAAACGCACAATCAATAGCGTTAAACGTCACGGGGGTCTTCTAAGTGGCATCACTGGGTTATTTCAGCTTAGCAGGACTTCAAATAAAAACCGGTTCTCTAGAGGTCCATGGCTCACCACAGACGACGTATATCTAAAATAGCGGACAATACTGAAGCTAGGCGCATTTTGCCAGGACCCCTTCCCGGGCCATTGTGTTGATCAAGCACTGCGGATCGACCACCAAAGATGTCCCGTAAAAATACTCAAAAAAAACAGACGCGAAGATTGGGCACGATGTCACACAAGCCCCTCTCCGTTTGAACGGATTTCCTCCACTCCTTTGTCTGTCTTCTCATCTTTTTCCAGTTTCTCTCAACTCCTCGGTAGCGTTCGGATGTCTGCTAAAACACTCTGCCCCCCTCGATGTTCATCCAGGTATGTATTCTATGTGAACGGACTAATGGCTGCAAAGACATGGGGTTGAGTTGCCATCTCATAAAGCCGAGCATTAAAGGATCTTCGACGCTGCAAGAAATCTCAAACGGTGGTGCTCCACATGCCCCGTGTGACACTTTTTTCCCGTATAAATCTGGTTGAACTTCTTGCACCGCTATTAGCGCCAGACCTTCTCGTCTTCGATGGTCGAGTAGTTCAGATACGCAGGGTTCCCTTTCTACTAGCATAGCCGATGGGAAATAGAGTTGCAGGAAGGTCTATCACTAGGCTGCGGGAGTGGCTCTTCCTATCTTGTCGCATCTGTTACGCCGCGTAAAGTCAGAGTTACGTCAGGCAGTGCCATTGGCCTAGAGCTGTGACGTTTCTCCTTCAGCAGGTGACGGCTTTATCGCCCTCCGCTGTCAGGTTACCTTTGTCCGGGTTCCCCATCATGGTTACTGCGGTCCTGGCGCAAAGGGTATTAAAACATTAATATCTCTCTGGTAGAAGCCCATAGAGACCACACCGCTCTTCACCATCCTTTTTAGACTGGGGTCGTGGGGGGGCCGCCTGTCATTCTAATAATATCCGCGCATCTGGGAAAAGCCTCATATGCGAGATAGTGTGTCCCAGGAATTTCTAGTTGCTCGGGCCACTTTGCCTTTGTTAGGGCGCGCGTGTGAGTCCTGTTTCTCTAAGTCTTTCGAAGAGTTAGGGCAACTGGACCAGGTGCTCCTCCAAAGTTGTATGTGGCCATCACAGTCTGTGTTCCATGAACTTCACTTATCCCGGGTGGTTCAGGGGTTCCAGTAGGCTTATCATCATACGCTGTACGACGCTTGGGGCGTTGCAATAGCCCCAAATGGCACATTCATTACACTCGTACTGGCCTACAGAAGACACAATGCTAACATAATGTCGAATTTCCTCTTATTTACGGGATCTGGTAGTACCCTTTGCTCAGGGGTCTAACTTCGGAAAAGTAAGTTGCTTCTACTCATCTTGGTTAAAAGCTGATTTCTGCTCGGTAACGGGCTCCGCTTGACTATCCGGTAACCAGCGTTTGCCAGCTTTCGGTCTTTAGTTCTGCAGAGGCCGATTTTCTCCTGTGGATTTATCTAAGCAACACTTAACTCGCACTATCAAGGCGACCTTGATTTTGAGATCAAATTTTCCATACGCGGTCCTGATAACCTCACTCCATGCTTTTCTTTGGCATTCAGGCACAGGATTAGATCTTAAACACGAACGGGGCCCGGCGCGGTCTGTTAGATCAACTCAACTTCTATAGGTTGGTCCTGTCCAGGTTTCACCGTGAGTGTACTCGTGATGTTCTTCTCAACAACTGTTGACCCGAAGCTTGCTGTCCTACGTTACAGATTGCAAAACTACTCTAAACCTCGTGATGACGCTATGCCAGACGCAGCGGGTCATCCAGGAGGTCAGGGGTTCCTGCCTCCGTATCCGTCGCAATAGCAAGAGTCGGAACTGTGTGCAGGTTCTGCCACTGGTCTATTCATAATATCGCTTCAGCAGGTTTAAGTGCGTCACAATTCCAGCTTCCCATTAAGGCACATCATGTAATTGTGTGGCGACCTTTTCTCACCACTTATAAAATGGCCCTCTCACCCGCATTTGCAACTTTATTCTAGCTCACTGGGCAGGAGTAATAATACCTGTTCTCTACTTCTAGCTCCCTATCTTCGCAGTGCGGTTGTTGTAGTAACGCGCATGTTATACGCCGGGCACGGCCGACCATTTTCCTATGCATTCCATCCTGTAATAGGCGTTGGGTCCCTCTTCACGTCATGGGGATTGCCCAGAGGTGCCCGTCTCCATCAGCTTTCTCATCGTGTCCACGACGTAACTCGTGCCTTAACGGTCCTTTTATCGGGTCTCCCCCCAACCGCCATGAGGCAGAGGCCTCCCAGTAGACATTGTGGGTACTTCGCAGTAAGCAAAATCGTTGCTGGGGTACGTATTGATCCCAGCTCTTGGTTTTTCCTGCGCCAGTTTCGAAGGATGGAAATACGGGACCCGTTTAAACCCGCTCCCCTGGCCCATTGCATGGGGGGTGTTAGGGAGAGGTGAGGATATGTCGGGCCTGACCAATCTAACCCACTTCCACGGTGAGTTTCCTCGGCATGGGACCCCTTATCTGTCAGGGTCTGTGAAGGCAACCCTAGCCGAGTAATTATGGTGAGGAGCCTCAGCAACATGCTTACGAATCACAGGGGGCATGCACTGCTTGCCCCAATGGCGCACCCAACCACCTAACGTGATGATATATTCAATGTTTTCTCTTTATGCTTACGAGTACGTAGGACACATATGCCACCGCTACTGTTCGAAGGGCGTTTAGTGTGCCCAGCATGGCATTTCTCCAGAGTGGCTGGGGCCGTCCAGTGTTTCGGCGCTGTCTCATGGCCCTGCGGGTTGAATTTCATCTCTTGGATATCGGCGTTGATCCCTGGCCCATCCAATGACATGACAATACGCTGCTCGTGGCCTTCTGCCATGTTGGCCACTAAACGGAAGGGCATGGCCCATTTCTAGGACCTGGGCTCGGTATGCTGATGGACCACAAGTTGCCCATGTTCCTGTCCTCCATTTCCTGCTTTCCGATGCAACAGCCCATTTTTCTTGTAGAAGTCTCCCTTTTTGGCGAGGAGTGTGCGCTCTCGGTAGTTTTTGGTAGCAGAGTGCTAGAGATTGATCCACCGTTGGTGCCTTTTTTAATTCCTCAGGAAGGATGTTGGGTGGGGATTCCAACTCCGTATTCCGTTTGGCCTGTCCTCTAGTGGTGACAGCCGCCACAACCAGAGGGTGAATGGGTTCTCCAGAACCATAACCTCACACCCTAAGCTCCCGGCTATAAATTAGGGTCGTCACGATCGCTGCACGGATTTCCCCAGTCACATATTATGATTTGCCCTTCATCTTGGCTATGGCCAAACGCCATAGGTGGTGCACTTTTAGTTTAGGTCCTTGTAATTTCCTATAGTGTCTTTCTGTCATCTGGGTCAGGCTTCTTGACTAGGGCTGCACCGACCCCTGTGTCGTGATGCCAGGGCCTCTGTATATGAAAGGCAGGTTCACATCTTGGTCATTTACGTGGAGGACTGTCTCCTAACGATCCGGGGGATATTGATGTCGGGGGTTTGTCCAGCGGTTTCATCCGGGTTCCATTCCCCTTGCGGCACTTTTACGTAAGCAAGGCCGCAGATGGAGGTTGGTTTTTTTTTTTACGGTAGCACTCCTGGCGTAAATTGTGGGGGGTTGGATGGGTGTGGTTTCATACATGTGCCTATACACACCATTTTTCCCCTCTTTTGCCTCTCTGCTTGCTGGCCAATTTAGATTCTACAGAGTCGTCTTGATCGTTACTGGCTTGTCTAGAGCTTTTTTGACAGATAGTATACCGGAGGATTTCACATTGGGGGTCCCCGAGTTTGTGGACTGACGCTGGTCTTTGTCTAGGTACGTAATCAGGTTGTATCCGTTCTGGGTGGTGGCTTCTCATGATCGTGCTGCCTGCTGATAATCGTTATCAGGCTATACTGGACTATGGAATTACTAAAGTGCTGGACCATCACACACCCATCTTTCTCTGTCAGGCTCTTCTCATGTCGGAACGTCACATGGTTGTTTGGTTGTCCTTCAGTAGTTCGATATCGACCTGGACCATTGCCTTCAGGCACCTTCCCAATCCTGAGGTTAGTTTTTGAGTAACATTCCCTATGGGCCACCCCACTTCTCACGTAGGACTCCAGTCTCTCACCGACACAAAATGCTGAGCAAAGTTTCTCGACTTAACACTAGAGTTACGTGAACCTCTTCCTTCTAGGCCGTAGCATTGTTGTATTGCTAGCAATAACGAGTACCAATTCGAGCCTTTTTCACACAGCGTGTATTCATCCTGGGGGGTGTTAACACCTGGAGGACGCTTGCTTATACACTGTACATAAGCAGTTCCCCTCTAAGCCCTTGCGCCAGATTTTCAGTGATCCATTTGCTACTTCTCCAAACCAAAACGTGGTGGCAAACTATCACAAATTTGTCCGAGCTGACCTATCGCTGAGTTCGGTAGTTCCGATGAAGAGCTTCAAATTGGGAAACGTCCAACGAGTCGGCAACGGTTGACCTTGTTTCCGTGAGGGGAATGGGCCAAGGGTCGGTGCCCCCTGGGTTGCAAGGAAGGAAAGTATCAAATCTGACCCGTGGGCGCTAGGAATTGCCGGCTGAGGAGGTAGCTGCGGGTCGCCGGAAAACTGGTTCAACTCTAAGGTCGCAAAGTCTGCATCTCTACTGCTTCATCTGCAATGCATGGGAAAACGCGTTCGGTCTCTCGGAGAAAGGAATTTCTCTCGCGTCTCCCAGCTATTAATCCATCTCTCTAATTTCTAGCTAATTTATGACAGCTAAAGTCTCTTTCAGCTTTCGCTGTATTGCATGACAAGAGCGGTAATACTTATCAAGTCTCGACACAGACCCTAATTGAGCAAGTGTCCCCCCCCTATGAACTAGCATCTCGCCGGCTCCCTAGTGTAAGCCTTATCAGGCTAAAACGTGATTTCGCATCTTTGCAGTTCAAGTGGGGCCATGATGTAAGCTAGTGCTAGCACTATCAGAGGAGATTTCTTAGCCCAACAAGTACACTATCGAGAGTAGATTCTCCGATGCTGTCGACATTTAACCTTACTACAGATTATGGCGTCCTTAGGTTGTTAATCTCACTGCAGGGGTACAAATCAGAACTACTATTAGGACCAAACCTATCAATCCAGGGATCTCACCGACTCAATGCCTGACACCGATACTAGTTCAAAACTGTCTTTTCTGTGCTTTTAGAGCATGACAAGCCTGATGTAATACAAGATGTCCTACATAGGTCCGAAAGACGTGGTATACTATTAATGACTGAAATGGATGATTCCTCGCCCCGAGGACTGATAAAATCGTCTAAGTTCTAATCAGGACGCGCCCCAGAGTCACGTAGCGGTTTATAAAGAATAAGAGAAACTATTCAATGCAGGAAAAATAAATAGCTTGATGTGGGAAGCTTTGGTCCCGGAATCCTGCTGGGTTTTCCCCTTCCGAATCTTCAATTTCGGCGTGAGAAGAGGGTAAACTTTCTACGCTCTACATCGCCCGGTCTGGAACAGCTGTTTAAGAGATAATAGGTCTCACGAACCGTCGATCCCTTCAATCAGCTTATCTCTGTATCGATTATACTTTAAATTATATCATATTTTGAAGAAGGACCAACCCCCTCCCTAGATTTTCGAAGATACACAACGACCCTATCTCACCACTCTAACTGTGCTAAGGTTACACCGCGATGGGGTACAGTATGCCTTACACCAATTGGTTTTTGCAATTATTCAGGGACATTAGCTGGTGAATAGCAGTTATCGTCATCTGTCGCAGTAGCATTGAAGTCTGCCTGTAAGTATGCTAGTGTGTACTTCACAATTCCCGTGTTTTAGCATCATGGAAGTAACTTACTAATGCCTATGCTGTAGTCGAATGCTGTTCCCTTTTTTCGACTAATTCGCTATTCAGCCCCTAGGTGCTGTAATTCAGTAGCAGTGGAGTACAGTCTCATAGAGGCTAATTAATGACGTAAACCCGGGTAGGTCTTGATAAGGGATTTCACGGATTCAATGCTTTTCTCAGTGCTCGATCGTATCTCTGCGCAGAGTCCTAATGGCTGATTGGCAAGGCTCCTAGAAAGATACGCATAAAAAAACTCCCCGATGAAAAAACGCTAACCCGCAACTAGAAAAAGATGGTAATAAAATCAGAGCTATTTAAACGTCGCGGAATTCGCCGATAATTGGTTCGATATCGCTGTCTCACGGGGGTTCCGGGCAAGTGAAGATTGCACGTAGTTTGGCTGTTTCTTTATGCGGGGACTCAATTTCGCTTGGAAACGTGATCCGTACAGGTGCACTCAGTGTGTGAAAGATTAGCGTCACATAACCGTCCAATCCCAGAGTATGGATAACAGTACCCGTGGGGTCTCTCCTAAAGTGGGCATTATGTTAACTGGTTATCACAGACATGTGTTAAGCAGTTTGATTATTACCAACAGGTTCCTAGCTACCGCGGTCCATAATTCAACCACTGACGTCGTATCTCAATCAATAGCGAGGACGAAAATACTGAGTATGCTAGCGGAGCATATACCGCCGTGACCACTATCGGGCCCTTTTCGTGCTATGCAATTCTGAGGATGGGAAACTGCAAACGCTGACCCGTAATAATACAAACAAAATGAAGTAGAAAGATTTGGCGTCACAGTTGTCACATCCCTGCTGGGTCTGTCCGCTTCGGGAAGTGATAGAGGTATTAATTGGAAGGCACGTAAGGGTGACGTTCAATACTGTACCATTTATTTGTACGATGTATCCCGAGGGGCGAGAGAGATTCCGTCCGCTGGGTGCTGTCCTTACAAAATAGTCTACATATGCAGAAGCACGATATGTAAGGAGAATATATGGTCTTCAGGTACACGTGTGAACGTCAACAACTTCGCGCTGTTATTGATAACCTGGGGTTATAAGTCTAATTTTAAAGCAGTACGTTATGCTCGCCTTAACGGGTTTACTGATATTCCTATGTCTGTGGTCATAGCGTGACGCCGACGGACGAAGAGAATAAATTCATTTAACGGACAGTTCTTTGTTATTACGAATATTATCGGCACGTGAACATGTAGTAGGACTGGGAAATTTTAGGAATTCTAGAGCGGTCAAAAGGATTTTTGAGTTATTAATTATGTGCATAGCCTGAGGTTGTACGCGTTCCTAGTATATACAGCAAAGTCGGTCACATTGGTACGTACTGGCAACCTGACTCGGGCTCAGTTAACAGTAGTCGTAACTAATATTGTTTTGCCCGGGTAGTCCGGCAGCCCAGGCGGATTCTGGGTATAGCCAATGAGTTACTTGTGGGCTCAGTTCATTACGGAATGGGCATCTAGAGGAGGAGTGGGACTATGTGTTGGCCCTGTTTTTATGTATTATGGTGGTGCATAACGGGCGAGAGTAGCGCGTAGGGGGCGCTGTCTTGCTTAACGAGGGGGAGACTTAAGGTTCCCGATTAAGGGTTAGTCAGGGCGTTATATGTTATTTCGACATGTATTATATCCTGTGTTTACGCTGATGTCTTGTTTCTGTCCTAAACGCAGGTATCGCGGCTATTTTTGCGGGAGATTGAGTCGGAAGTTTGCGATAACTTTTCCCGGCCCCCACGTAGGCCTCTCCACTCAGAGGCCACGGGTTAAGCTCTTGCCAGAGGAGGACGAAGAAAGAGAAAAAAAACCCGTTTTTCCAGGCTGGGGGACGACCTTTTCTCTCGTGGAAATAGCATCCGTGGAAAACCCTGAGCGCTCAGCTCGTTTGTTACAACACGCAAAAATTGGCATGACTGCCAGCGTAGATCGTACCATTATTTCCCTTCGTCCGGCCATCATCACGCGCAGGCCTGAACCCATAGTGGCGGTGAGGGCAGGTACTCCCGAGGGTGTTATGTCGAAGAAACCCCGTCCTATTCCATTTCCAGACACCCAGTGGGGTTTTTTTCCACTTAGTATCGTTCCAGAAGGGTGGAGGGAGAGAGTGTAGCCAATTTCCACAGACGTCGTCGCAGTGTTGTTCCAAGTACGAAATGACAGTGCCTGCCGTATTTTTGCACGAGTTCATTGTGTAGCAGAGTGCACGCGCATATCCGGGCTAGGCAGTGTAGCAACCAGAGTCTGCGCAGAGTTGGTGTAGCCACTTTGTGATAGTTCCATCTGACTGTGCATTACATTTAATTTGAAAGCTGTTGACGTAGGACGACTAGACATCTGCGGACCCCCACCTCGGGCAGAGAGATTATTTGTTTAATCCACACTTCTGTCCTACAGGTTGCCTAATTGCGGGAGACGGGTCGGGGATGGTTGTGCATTTTACTGTGCTTGCTTGTTGTTTACAGGTGGCATCTCGCACTTTATGTATGGGCCCAGCAAAGTTTGTATGTTTAAAGGTGTCTAATAAACATGTCTCCATAGAGTGGCCTCAGTACATTTCATTAGAACAGTGCTCTATGTTGTCCTGTATTTGGTGTATGTGCACTAAATTGATTATCCACCTAGGGTCGTTAGAGGAGGGTTCCCCCACACAATCGCCGCATAACGTCCGACATGGCGCGGAAGATTCAAACTAGGTTACCCCTCGGGGCCATAGTATCAACCTTTCACCAAATGCACTCTCCATTTATCTTTCCAAAACTCCTATCCCGTCTTCTTTCCCTAGTGTTTGTCAAGCCCTCTATGTAGGGACAGTCTCTAGTACTAAACACCCATTTCGAGGCACACGTTGGTGCGTCGTCCTTGGGATCCTCTTTGTTGGGATCCCAATCTAGGATTCATAGCTTGTCTCTGTACGGAAGATCTGAAACATAGACTTTTTTTTTTTTTTAAACATCCCCCTAGAAGAGCTCCCTTAAGACTGATCCAGCTAATAGTTTATTCCAAGGTTGTTAGTCGTTAGATGGTAGTTGTAGTACGGTTGTTTATGGACTATCGAGGTACTTGATGGCTAATCGAAATTATATCTTAACAGGAAAAGTCATTCGGGTTTTTGGGTAGCTGGAAACTTGACTAGTTATCAGGTGTCGTACATTCGACAGACTTGGTGTAGTGCGTGCGGTTTTAGCGACCGCTATTCTAGAGGTACCCAGTCATTTTTCTTGTTCCGTATTTTAGACCATTTCCCTCGTTTGTGAGTTATGCTGAGTTGTCCGGATAAGCTGGCTGATCTTGGTCAAGCAACTTACTGATGGAAGGACGCAGCTAACACGCAAGGGCAGGATGCGGCCGAGACCTAGGGCTTACATTATGGGGAACCCGGCCCGGCAGCCGGCGCGGAGCGAAACGGAAGCGGCGAGGAGAAAGAGAGAGGGCCTGAAGGCAGCGATGGCCCTGGTACATGGAAAGAGGAGAGCACGAAGAGAGGGCCCGGAAGGCAGAGGAGAGACACCGGGCCGAGAGGGAGGCGCCGGAACGGCAGCCAGCAGCAGAGGCAGAGAAAGGCCGAGAGACAGCCTGAACTTGCCCTGCGTTCCAAACTGGGGCCACCAACCCTTATGCCAGTTAACCTGCTCTTCGGAAGGCGTACGTAACGGAGCTTCTCCCGGGACAGCAGGTGGCGCACCGCCCCTCCGCAACGGAGGGCCCGGCTGGCAGCCCTGAATATTTCGATGACCCCTTATCCTAAGGGGGACTGCGACAACTAGCGGTCTTTTTGGAAAACATTGCACGCACTGGCAAAGGCATTACCGGCTGGATGATAGTCTTGGTCTGTCTCAACTTATACTACACATACTAAGCGGACAGCGTTATGATGTCTATTAGCAAGATGCTGGTAGACGACCAGAATAATTTGAGGCTCTGCGTATCCGCCCATTCCCGCGAATTCGTGAGACTCCTCGGAAGTGCCACGATGTTTAGGGAAAGTCGACGGGAGGAAAGGAGAGACCGTTTTCCCAGTTCGCAGCGAGGCTGCGGACACCTCAACTCGCTGGAGCTGAGCGCGTTGACGGGGATTGGCGAAATACTTTCGAGGGACTCGCAGCGCTCCTATGTGGAACAGATAACAGGCCCATGTCCCAGACCTTAGGACGTACCTGGCAGAGCCGGCGCACAGCCACTGGACCAGATAAATTCTATTGCGAAAGTTTCCCAGACCGACACAGGCCGACGTACTGGGCAGAACAGACAAAACCTGACTGCAGCCCCGGACAGAGGAGCATCAATAATCGCCTTCGCTTCCTCCCTTCAGCTCACCAGCCGCACGGGCAGTCTCGAACAGTAGCCCCTCAGTCATAATGCCTTCCAGCCGCATAAAGAACACAGGGGCGGACTTCTCATGAACCGTCTGGCCCGGCGCATAATGAGAAGTATTGTAGGTTCTGTCGGACTACCATTCTCCCATGGACACCACGTTGCCCCCCAACACACAACCGCTCATCAGGTGGCTTGTTTAAGGCCTGAGAGGGTGGCACCACGGGCACGAAGGTGGACCCCCTTCAGTCAGAGAAGTTGTTTTCCACCCGCGGACCCCGCAGAAGTGGAACGGGACTGAGACTACATGTTCTTGACAGCGGGCCCATACATCCCCCGCCCTGACGCCCGACCTCTGGTGAAGCCCAGGCCGAAGACTCACGGAACCGGAAATATTGTGGAGTTTTAAGGAACGGACTTCACAGAGCTTTCCCGGTGGTCGCCAATATTACGGTGAACTGTAAGTTGTGTCTTGGCCCCCATCAAAGGCAGCTGACCGGGTCTCAGCCAGGCCTATGACTTCATTCTCGGCAAAACCCTATTTACGTTATGGGGAACCCGCCCACACCGATCCATGTGATGCCAGAGGGCGTACTGCAGGCAAGATACGTGAACAAGGCGACCCCTAATTCCACAGAGCCCCCCGAGCGAGCTCGGAACAGCCTGCGATTGTGTCAGGAGCGTTAGCCGCCTACTCAGGCCCGTGGTATGTTATATGCCCGAGCTCTAATTCGTCCTGTCCAACATTTGCATCCTTCAAGGACACCGGTGGTGCCGCCTATGATCAGGACCGTACACTCTATGTCGTCTGGGAATAAGGCCCGCTGGTATATAGCTCCTTCAAGAGAGGGGACTACTGACAAGCGCCGTATACATATGTCCATGACCGAACGCATCATCATCGGGCCCCAGCAAGCGGTTTGAGCGCGCATTTAGTTCCACCCAGCCCTGGAGCCCAACCGCCCAGCCCCTTTCCTCCAAACGGGGAGCGACAGTAGAACTGAGTAATCCGGTTTGCCTCTAACCCGGCGCGAAGGCCCCCACCAACTCTGTTAATGTTTTCCGGACCCGACTTCATGTACCGAGGAGCCTGAACAATTGGCTAACTTTTCCAATTTGTTTCACGGGACAATGGCAACCCGTCGCAGAGCGCTATATTCCGATTCTCCGCGATCTAACGGGCTCTTAAACCGTCAAGTGTACTGCAGGCCACATTTCACTGTGCCACATAACTCTCCAGGGCGCGGGGTCCCCGGAGAGGGTCGAACCACCACGGGTGTTTCGCCGGAGAAGCTCCCTTGGTCTACAGTTTCATCTCCCCACCCATTTCAGGGCCAGCACAAAAGAGTAGAGCAAAGCGGCCATACGGCAATGCAAGCGATGCTAACTTGGCGAGAGCTTGTCCCGCATCTGTTGGTCTGGGAAGCGCGACGAGTCAGAACCATGCCAGGGGCGATTTTACCAACCTATCTCCAAAGGTTCAGAAGCTATTGAGCTCCTGTGCGGATTTCAATCGCCACCCAGCACAGCAATCGGCGGCTATCTACACAGCAGGCACCCGAGACGTAGCAACGTTCTCTCCCCTGTCCCGCAACCCCACTCCCCCCCCACCCCCCCACCCCCCCCCCCCCACACCCGGGTCCCAAACCCGCTGCCGCGCAGCGAGGGGGAAGTCGCCATCGCCAGGTCGCCCCAGCGCCGCCGGACACCTCCGCTGACAGGGACAGCCTTTGACGGTCATAGCAAGAGCAGTAAGACCACGCATTCACGGCACAGGTTCCGAAGAGAGGATCAACTCTCCCCAATGGAGCATAGGAGCTCATTTAGAGAGGCAGCAGGAGGGGGAGAACACAAGCCGGGAGGTCCGAAGCCACTGAATAGGAGGGGTAGGCCAGACCGCTTGGAGACAGAGTTACAAGGGCCGCAGGTTGTGACACACCGGAGATTTCAGAACGGAGATCGGTTGCTCATCTCAACCGGTGGAGTGATGTGAGAAAGTACTGAGACTTCTGTTCTTTCCAACTGCCCATGTTTTTTTCTCTTGCAAATTTGTTACACTATTTTAGGAGGGATTACAGACCAATCTTTCCCA
Organism: Oreohelix idahoensis; assembly: GCA_024509875.1. Taxonomy (NCBI): domain Eukaryota; kingdom Metazoa; phylum Mollusca; class Gastropoda; order Stylommatophora; family Oreohelicidae; genus Oreohelix; species Oreohelix idahoensis. The sequence continues at coordinate 27,632 of JAMPIV010015470.1, forward strand.
TGTTTCTTCCCTTCTATTTATTTACGTGTTTTCAGAGAGAATACGGGCAGTTTCACTTCTCCTCTACATCTATGACCTTCTCTCTGATAGTCGTTTGTTATTCGAGTTGGAGTATAGGGAACAGATGCTTATTATTTGACGAGGACATCGGCCTTCGCTCCAGCTTGCCCAGTTTTAGATTTTAAATGATATGGCATGCGGCTCGGACGCCTTTTCGGGATTATATATATATATATCCTTCGACATGTTGCCTATCCTTCGCTCCCTCTGGAGGGTAGGGCATAATCCGTTTCTTAGTCTAAACAAATGCGTTGCATCCCGCATGCTCTACGGTTCTGAAAGGCTGAGCGTCACTGCCGTTGCCAATGCAGAGCTCCTTGGCATTAGCACCCCAGCCGCGCTTCAGACGTCCTGACGTCGGGCGGTGGGTCTTGATCTAACTCCGCCCGACTTTATCCAACCCCCACAAAAAGTACGGTCTCTAAAACTTATTGCCAAGGCTGTGTAGTTTCTGCTTTCCAATCTCGATTGCTTTTCAGTGGGAAAATCGCTCTTTGGTACGCAGCAAATTTGATGGGTAACTTTATTCATTTTGTCTAAGGCCTCGGCCGATCAGTACGTTTCTTGGGAAGTTTTATGTATTAATTTACTCTTAATCAGCGGCCCAACCATAATATCTTCGTTGAAGATTGGACACTTTGAGGTTTACTAATATTCCTTAAAAGGATCGCCGGTATGGTTAAACGTTGAGATGCACGGCCGTGCTTTGTATTTATTGCAACGTGGGTGGGCGAGAAACACGCATCTTGTCGTCGGTACATGTACAGAATAGCGGGAGTCTGTGTATTTGTGATTTTATGAGAATGTAAAGCTTAAGTTTATATATCTTATATAGATACATTTATCTGTAGCACGAGTGATAGAGGTATTAATTGGAGAAGTGGGTGGTTCATTATGTATGATTATTGGGGGGGTGTTTGCTGGTGTAAGTGGTTTGTGTGGATCGGGTTTGGTTTGGGTTGGGTTTTTTGTGCTTTGGCTTATTGTGGGTTGAGGGTTTGGTTTGTGGGGTGTGTTTTATTGGGGTGGGTTTGTGTGGGGGGGTTTTGTGTGTTTGGGTGGATGGATGGTGGGGGTGTTGTGGGGTTGGGTGTGGTGTGGTTGGGATTTGGAGGAGTGTGCGTTGGGGTTTGTGTGATGAGTGGTGTTGGTTGTGTGGGGGGTGTTTGTGGGTATGTGGTTGTTTTTTTTTGGTATTTGTTTAGTGTAGTGGGGTGGGTGCTGGTTTAGGTGGGGGGGGTTGGGGAGGGGGTGGTGGGGAGGGGGAGTGGGGGGGGGGGGGGCGTGTGGGGGGGAGGGGGGGAGTTGGGGGGGGGTGTGTGATTGTTGTTGGGTGGGAGGTGTGGGGTTGGGGGGGAGTGTGGGGGGTATGGCGAGGGGCATGGCGGGATGGTGGTGTGGGTGGTTGGGGTGGGGGGTGGTGGGTGGGGTGGGGGGGGGGTGGGGTGTGGGGGTGGGGGGTGGGGGGGGTGGGTTGGGGGGGGGTGGGGCGGTGGGGGTGGGGGGGGGGTAGGTGGGGGGGAAGGTGGTGGGGGGGGTCGTGGGGGTGGTGTGTGGTTGTGTTGGGGATGGCGGTGGGGGTGGGGGATGGAGGGGTCTAGAGGATGGTTCGGGTGTTGTTGGGGGGGATTGGTGCGGGGGGTGTGGGTGTAGGTGTTCGGGTAGCGGGCGGGGGAGTTGGGGGTGGTGGGGGTCGTTGTGGGGGGGTGTGTGGTGGTGGGGGGGAGGGTGGTGGGTGGTGTGGGTGGGGGGGGGAAGGGGTGGGTGGGGAGGTGGTTGAGTTGTGGTGGTGGGGGGTGGTGGGGGAGTTGGGGGTGAGGGGGGGTGGGGTGGGGGGGCTGGGGTGGGGGGGGGTGGGGGGGTGTGGTGGAGGGTTTGTGGGGGGGTGGGGAGGGTGCTGGGGGAGGTGGGGGGGGCAGTGGAGGGGGGGGGTAGAGGGGCGGTGGGCGGGGGGGGGGGTGGGGTGGTGTGGGGGGGGGTGGGTTGGTGGGCCGGTGGTGGGGGGGGTGTGTGGGGAGAGGTTTGTTTGTTTGGATTGGGTGTTTGTTTTTTTGGTGGGGTTGTTTGTGTTTGTATTTTTTTTTGTTGTTGTGTTTTTTTTGGGGGTTTATTGTAGTTTGTTGTTTTGGTTGTGTTTTGGGTTTTGTTTGGGTTTAAATGGTTTTGTTTTTTTGTGTTTGGTTTCTTTTGGGATTGTTTTTTTTGTGTTTTTTTTTTTGTTTTTTGTTTATTGGTTTGGTTTGTGTGGGTTGTTTTGTTTGTATTGTGGGTTTGGTTTTTTTTTTTTTGGGGGTTTTGTGGGTTGGGGGGGGGTGGGGTTTGTTTGTGTTTATTTTAGTTGGGGTTTGTGTTGTTGTGTTTGTTTTTGTTATTTTTTTTTGGTTTTTGGGTTGGGTTTTTTTTAAAAATGTTTTGTTTTAGTTTGGGTTTTTGTTGTTTTTTTTTGATGTTTGGTGTTTTTTGGGGTTTTTTTACCAATGTAGATTTGGGGGGGTTTTTTTGTGTTTATTGTTTTTGGGGTTTTTTTTGTTTTGTTTTTTTTGTGTTTGTGTTTTGTTTTATTTGTTTTTTTTTATTGTTGTATTTTTGTTTTGTTTTTGGTGGGGGGGTGTTTGTTGGCATTTAAATGTGGTTTGGTTCGGGGGTTGTGTTGTTTTTTTTTTGTTTTTGAGGTTTTGGTTTTTTGGGGGGGGGGTTTATTTTAAATTTATTTTTGATTTTTTTTGTTTTTGTTTGTTTTTTTATTTAATTTTTTTTTTTTGGAGATTTGTAAATTTTTTTATGTTTTTTTTTTATTTTTTTTTTTTGTTTTTTTGTTTTTTTTTATTTAGTTTTTCAATTTAAATTTTTTTTTTTATTTTTTGTTTTTTTTTTTTTTTTTGTGTTTTTTTTTTTTTTTTTTTTTTTTTTTTTTTTTTTTTAGTGGTTTTTTTTTTTAATTTATTTTTTAATACAATACAAGATTTTTATTTAATTTTAGAGATATTTAATATTATTTTTTTGTTTATTTTTTTTATTTTTATTTTATATTAATTTACCTTATATATATTATATAATTAAAATAATTTTTATAAATTTAATTATATTTTGACATATTTTTTATTTTTCTATTCCAATTTTATTTATTTAATTTTTAAAAATTTTTATAAAAATTTTTATTTATTTTAAAGGCAAGGAGTTCTAATTACAAAAATAAATAATAAATTTATTTATTTTATTTAACCATTTCTTAATAATATTTTATAAATAATTACGCAAGCTTAAAAATTAGGAAATAAAATTTATACTAATAATTTTATATATTATGTAATATAAAAAAATAAAAATTATATAATATTAAAATAATATAAAATATAAAAATATAAAATTTTATATTTAATATATAGCTTATATAATAAATAATATATCTAAAATATTATAAATTCAAAAATACAAATTTACATAATAATGAAAATATTCAAAATAAATATTGATAAATTTAAAAATAATAATTAAATTATTGGATTATATATATTTTTTTATACTTTATATAATATTAATACATTATTATTAATAATCTATATCTATTATTAAAATGTCTGTAATAATATAAATTATGCTCGTTATTAAAAAAAAAATAATAACTTGAAATGTTTTGCGTAAAAAATATTAATTATCATTCAGGGATTTTTATTTATAAAAAACAAAATACATATTTATAATGCCTATATTTTTATGTCCAATTATAGTAATTAAATTATAATTCTAATTTAGCGGGAGAAACATTATTAATACCTTAACCATACCTGAATAGGTTTTATTCTAAAATTTTTTAAGTAACCCCTTTCAAGGAATATAATATAAAATATCAAAAAATATCGAAATAAAACCAACGCGTTATGGTCCTGTGTTGTAAACATTTATTACTAATTTTGAGGGCGATAGTAACTTATATTGCTTATTTATATAAGGTAACCATTTTTAGGACTGACGGTTTTGCTTGTAGCAGCCTAAATCAATTCCGTGGGGTATTTATATTTAACAATTAATCCATATTTTACCCAGGCATGATAAATAAAAACTATATCAAAAACATTAAACTAAACACGAGATATCATAACTATGTAACACCGGTAGGATTGGGTTTTTATGTAACAACTTTTTCACTGGCGTAAACTAATTAAATGAAATAATGACCGAACTATGCAGGGTTCTGAGGCTACTAGGTTGACCTGATCCAACTTCAAGCCCACGTTGATATCTTAGTGTTTGGAGGTGAGGCAAGATTACGAAGGAGAACACCTAGTTGTCAAATCGCCATCGGTAAGTCTTCAATAAAACCCAAATCTTAATGATTATACAGGCGATTTTAGTGGGGGGACCATGCCTGGCCCACACCACCGGTTAAATGGCACGAGGACTGGTCTCAGTCATTTTAGGATTACTTAAAAACTAAAGTTAAATCCACCTAAAAGCACATCCCTAAAAAAAAAAAACAAAACACCACGTCCCATTACCCCCTTAAAGGGGCCGGGTCCCAAACGCTCATACATTATAAAGTTGTTTATGACATGTATCTTGGTTACCCAACACCCCAAAAACCCATAGTCTCGCAATTTAAGTGTGGAAATTAGCAATTAACCCCCATGTTCCCTTACACCGCATTTACGTCAACGACCAAGGGACCCCCTTGGTTACGCATGGAAAATTCCTCACCAGAAACACCACTTGCACTAACTACAGGGTCGGGGAGCAGTTAACCAAGTGCCACGTGGAGATTGAGACCAAACCTCCAAACCAAACATAAAACGTATCCTCTTTTTTCACCGCAAATTAACACTGGCACCCCTGTGGATTTTGAAACCTTTTTTTTTGCAGTGCAATCAAACAAATTTAACTGCAGGAAATTACAAAACACAGTGGTGAAACATGTATCCCCATTATTCAGTCGTGAACCTATCTTTATGACAATGCAGTCTAATTACCATGGGCCGCTGAATCGATATATGCAAGGAGCGAACAGGACATGGTATAATATGTTATTATCTTGATAAATTCCATCCCCCAACCCTATGTGATAGTCGCTGAAGGAGTGTGAGGGGTTAAATGGGGGGATAAAGGACCACCAGTAGTATAAATAAAAATAAGGAACAAGGCGACTAAGACCGCTCTGTTAATATAGGAAACGTTGTTTCGGAGGAGGGGAAATATGGGTTTTGCACCGGCAACGCACCGTCCCATACGGGGGGAACGTTCTGGCCATTTAATATGGCCACACCTTGTTCGATATAGGATTCCGCCCCGTACTAACCGGGGGGCGTAATATAACAAAATGGAGGAGGTATACGTCCCCCACTATAGGAAAAGACTCCCAGTAAAAACTAATTAAAACTGTCGAAAATTCAATCGTAGGTACCCAACACGGCTATTAATGAGCCCTTTGGGGATTGACAGCCGTATGCTCAAGGAATACTACATTTCCGGCAAAACAAAGTTTGGCACTCTCACTCAGAGGCAGGGTTTGAGATCTTGCCAGAGGAGGACGAAGAAAAGAGTAAAAAAAAAACCGTTTTTTTTCCCAGGCAGGGGGAAGACATTTCTCTAGTGGAAATAGCATTCGTGGAAAATCCATGAGCGCTAAGCTCGTTCCTGTTACACAAAGCAAAATTGGGCATGCTGCCCGCGTTGTCGTAATTATTTCACTTCGTACCGGCCATAAAAACGCCGAAGGCCTGAATAATAGGAGGGCGAGGGCAGGTAACTCCAGAGGTGTTTTGTAGAAACCAGCTACCTATTTCCAATTTCCAGAATCCAGTGGGGTTCGTTTTTTAAACCTTAGTCCATCAGTTCCAGAATGGTGTGGAGAGAGAGAGGGTGACCATACTCTCCACAGAAGACGTCGTCGCAGCTTGGAGTGTTGTCCCAAGTATAGCAGATGACAGCTGCTGACGTTTTTTTTAGACGGGTTAATTGTGTAGCAGTGTGCAAGAGATTTCAGGATAGGCTGTGTAGAAACAGAGTCTGCGCAGAGTTGGTGTAGACACTTTGTAGTTGTTCCAGCTGACTGTGCACTTAACATTTAATTTAGAATAGTTGTTGAAGTGGAGAATTGACATCTGAGACCCCACCTAGGGCAGTGTGGTTTATTTTGTTTAATCCTAACTTCTGTCCCCATACAGGTTGCCTTTTTGAGGGAGAAGGGTTGGGGTTGATGCATTTTAACTGTGCTTGATTGTTGTTTTCAGGTGTGCATCCTCGCACTTTATGTATGGGACATGCATATGTTTGTTTGTTTATAGGTGTATAATAAACTTGTATAAATTGTAGCTGGCATCAGTCATTTCATTTAGTACAGTAGCTATATGTTGTCTGTATCTTGGTGTTTGTGAATCTTAATTGAACCTTATCCCCATAGGGTAGTTAGAGGTGGTTCAAAACTATAGCCAGCAGAAACGTCCGAAATGGCGAGGAAAGAGTCAAATCTAGGTTCTCAACCTCGGGGCCAATAGTTTCACTTTCACATATGCACTATCATTTTCTTCAAAATCTAATTTTCCAGTCTTCCTTCTCACTAGTGTCTTGTCACTATATGTAGACAGTCTCTAGTCCTAAATCCATTTCGTGACACTGCTGGTCACTGAGGTATACCAAAAAATACAAGGAGAAGAGAACTGGAGACAGAGATTAAAACTATCTGGAAGACATGGAAAGAACAAGAGCTGATGGTACATGACAGGTCTTGCAAGTGTTTGTTGAAGGCCTATGCTCCTTCGGGAGTTAAAGACTGATATATATATATTTCTTTTTCAAGCCCCACTGAATCTTAAACAATGAACATTATATATATATATATATATATATATATATATATATATATATATATATATATATATATATATACGAGGGACGGTCAAAAAGTAATGCCTCGTAGTTTTTAATTTCATTCAATAGGCAAGAAAATAGATAAAATTCACATTGAAATGTAGCCCCAAGTCTGAACTTCAAAAATTTATTTCTCAATGTAGTTTCCGTTATTTGTTACAGTTTTTGTCCATCTTCTCACAAGGGCATGTATCCCCGCATGGTAAAAATGTGTGTCCTTTTTCCTAAACCACTGGCGTACGGCGCGTTTAAGGGTCTCGGTGTCCTCAAAGTGATGTCCGCGAAGATCTTCTTTCAGTGATCCAAACAGATGGAAGTCAGAAGATGCAAGATTGGTACTGTAAGGGGGATGTGGTAATAATGTCCAGCCAAATTCTGCAATCGCATCAATGGTGCGTTTAGCTGTGTGTGGCGTGGCATTATCGTGCAACAGTAGTGCAGTTCTCTGCTCTATTAATGGGTAAAGTCGCCGAAGACGACCTCTAAGCTTCTTCAAAGTTTCAATGTAACAGTCTGCATTCACAGTGTTTCCCTGTTCCAAGAAGTCGAGAAGAATCACACCCTTCTCATCCCAAAACACGGAGGCCATAACTTTCCCTACAAATGGTGAACTTTTGAACTTCTTTCTTGTTGGCAATGTTGTGTGATGCCATTCCATTGACTGCCTCTTGGATTCTGGTTAAAAAAAAATGAACCCAAGTCTCATCACCTGTCACAATATTTGATAAAAACTCTTCTCCTTCAGTTTCATAAATGTGCAGGAGGTTGATGGCTATGGTTTTCCTTGTTTCTTTATGTCTGTCTGTCAACATTCTGGGTACCTACCGTGCACAAACTTTTGAATAACCCAGGTCTTTAATGATGTTCTGGACACTGCTTTACTAATGGACAACATGGAAGAAAGTTCATCCAGTGTTACCCGACGGTCACCGAGAATGATGCCATCAACTCGCTGAATGTTGTGTGGAGTCACTGCGGTAGACGGACGGCCAGTCCTCTTTGCGTCAGCCATTGAGGATTGACCTACTTCAGCTTCGTCACAACGATGTACCCAACGTACTAACATCCACTGTTGAATCTCCATAAACATTCTTCAAACGTTCGTGGATGCGAATTGGGGTCTCGCCTTCAGCATTGAGGAATTCTATGACATAACGTTGTTTTAACCGAACGTCTTTGGCAGCCATTTTTAAACTGTTACAGTGGTGCCACCTGTTACTGAAACAGGTTGGTAATGCTATACAGAGCAGAAGAGTGTTTGAGGAATCCTGCTAAATTTACAAATTGCACACAGATGCAGTATTTACATACATAAAAAATAGGAGGCATTACTTTTTGACCTTCCCTCATATATATATATATATATATATATATATATATATATATATATATATATATATATATATATATATATATATATATATATATACACGCACACACACACAACCATCACATTAAATGCTAGCAGCTAGAGCTAAATAAAAAAATCTCTTCTCCACACAGTGGTAAATGAAGCAGGGTTTGAACTCACAATTTCTCTTAAGTGCACAAGCTCATCTTCCTGCTGTGTCAGCTTTGTTGTGAGCTCACTGGCTGAGTGCTGTTCAGTTGAAAGTCTGGTGACAAGTTCCATGTTATCATTGCTCTGAAAGAGAACAAAATATAGTAAACCCTCCATATAATGAACCCTAATGTAATGGGAAATAGCGAATCACCTTGAAAATGCACAGATCCTGCCTAATACTCTTGGAAGCTATAGACCCATGAAAGTAACATGGGGTAACGTGGGAACTTTTGCTTATGATGTGTACGAGGGGTTTCAGGGTAAACGAGAAATGGTTGCTGTAGCAATTGACCTAGAGGATGCTTATAACAGTGTGAACTTCGCAACATTGATGAACTGTGTAATGCCTTGTGGTGTTAACCCTTGGCTAACAAGATGGACAGCTGCCTTAACTGAGAGATCCGTGGCACTTCGCTTGGGAACATGGACATCAGATCCAATGCGTATTTGCCCAACTGGGTTGGGACAAACACTGACGTTTGCTGATGACATGCTTATTTACAGAACTGGCTCTGACTGACAGGAAACGGTTAATAGCATACATGGGAAACTACAGAAGGTGTTTAACTGGTGCGAGGAAACTGGCTCCAAAGTCAATCCCAACAAGGCCTGCGTGATGTGGTGCTCCATCAGATGCACCTAATAACTTGGATGTTTGTCATGTTTATTGCATGTATTTTGTGTGTACAGGTCTTACGACAAAGCTTCTTTCTTTTGTTTTTTGTTTGTTACTGTTGACATTATTTAAAATAGACTGCTTAAAAAAAAAAAAAAATTAATAAAACTAAGAAATGTATGTTGTGTTGTGGTGAAAGAAATACTTTATGTCTGTACATTTGTAAAAAGTTTGTGATAACAGTGTGAATGAAAAGACGTGCCTGAAAACTTTCTTTACAAAAACAAAACCCAACATAAAAACAAGATGGTTACGAAAGCACAGTCAAATAATTCTTGTCTGCTTATGTACGATGAGCGTCCGACAGACAGAGAGGTTAGAGCGATGTGTCTCTTGCAGCAAAGGTGCCAGGTTCTATGCGCTGTATCAACACATTCCAGTCTACCCAGCTGTAAATGTGTCACGAAATGGATTTAAGCTAGAGACTGTCTACGTATAGTGACAAGACCCTAGAGAGAAGAAAGACTGAAATGATAGATTCAGATGAACATTAACAGTGCAAATGTGAAAGTTGAGACCATTGGCTCCAAGGTTGAGAACCGAGGTTGATTCTTTCCTCACCACTTCGGACGTCTTAATTGCTATGGCCTTGACCACCTCTAGCTACCCAAAGGGAATAAGGTTCAATTACGATTCACATACACCACGATACAGACAACAGATAGCTACTGTACGTAAATGAAATGACTGGTTCAGACTATAAAGGTTCAAGTTTTATTTACACCTATAAACAAAACTCTTATACATGTCAAATACATAAAATTGCAGTGTAAGCACTCCTGAAACAAACAAATTCAGGAAAAATTACAAATGTTGTATCATCAAAACCCAACCCTTCACCCACAAGTTTCACCTGTACGGAGAGAGAAGGTAAGATTAAATGACATAAACTACACTGCCCTGGGTGGGGGGTCTCAGATGCCGAGCCTCCACTCCAAACTAGCTATTCTAAACTCTAATATAAACTCTAAGTACACAATCAGCTGGATCTACTACGAAGTGTCCACACCAACTCTGCACAGACTTCGTTTCTACACAACCTATCCTGAAAATCTCCTGAACACAGCTAACTGCACCTCTACACTTCAACAGCTGTTCTCTGCTATGATCTTCACAAAACTATGTCTCAGTTCTGTCTTTCTGGTCTACTACCTGTAGACTACACTTCAGCAGCTGTCCTCTGCTCTAAAATCTGTGGAGAGGATTTTGACCCTGTTGCTCCCCACAATTCTTGCAATTGACGACTAGGTTTCACCACTGGCTTCTGGAAAAACTACGATTTGGTAGCTGGTTTTGCTGCTACCACTCTGGATTTACCTGCCCGCTCCCTACTCTGGGTTTAGGCCTTCGGCGTTATTATGGCCGGGACGAATCGAAATAAATTTACAACCACGCTGGCAACTTGCCGATTTGCGGGTGTAAGAAGATTGAGCATCAGAGCTCCGGATTTTCCACCAAAATCCCTTTCAACTGGAGAATGTCTTCCCTGCCCTGGGAAAACGTATTTTCTTTCGCTCCGTCCGCCACTGGCAATTAACGCACGACTTTGCGTGTCGGCGAATGCCACAACTTTGCCATGGGAGAAATTTTGTGGTATCAAAAATTCTGCTCTTCCCCACAAAAAAGCCGGTACCTGCTGTTTAGACAAAAAACAAAACAACAGCTAAACACACAGTAATAATATATTTCTATATAACCAATAACTCCCTTACTTTAACATTTTACACCCAAGTCTTTAACACTTAACTCCCCTACTCTCTTCCCGTTCTGCACTACCATCCCAATTAATCATGCCCAAGTCCACTCCCCCACTGGTCCCTTCTCTACCTGAGCCCGCAGTAAACATTACCCGGTAATACAACACGAGACCTAGGGTTCTGCATGACTGGTTACAATCACAACAGTTATTCACTGAGGACCGAACTGTCTAAAATACTTTGGCCCACTTCTCGCTGACACTGAATGCAGCCAAATGTTTAACACCAAATAACTAGACCTCTCTAGGAATTCCTAAAATTCCCGTCAATAAATCGTAAATCACATAAAAATGTAATACAAAATAATTTCCTTTAAAAGAAATAATTCATCTCCGTCTTCTGAGTACACAGACCACCAATGCACAATCAATAACGTATAACCCTCTTAGATGCTAGCATATACACTGCTTATAAGCTATACATAACCCCAGGTTACCAATTTGAAAACCCCGTAGTTCCACCACATGTTCAAAAATTTACACCTCTTTCACTCCCGTCCACAGATAGATGTGTAACTATATAAATAACTAGCAGCATTACACTCTCAATAAAATCACAAATACCCATGCGCCCGCCATTCTGCACTTAATTATAATTCGCAGATGCGGGTTTCTCTACAGACCTGCTTTGCAATAATACAAAGCACGCCCGCGGCAACTCAACTTTTAAACCCAGCTTAAATACCGCTATTCCTGCAATAAGGAAATAAATGGACCTATTAAGTTTCTCAAGTCTATCACTCAGATCGTATTTGATGGCTCTGGCGTTAAGAATTAACATTAAACTTAAACTGCCCAAGAAAACTTAACTGTTAGGCCTATCTAGAAAAATTTATGCTTACCAAATTCGAATTCCCACTGAAGGCGAACCGACTTGTTTCAGGTACGCAGCTGGCAATTACAATAAAGAGAACTAGAATTAAATTACGGCCCTATTTATCATCATCTAACAGCACGCTGACCTCGTGACGTCATATGCGTGGCTTTGATTCTACCCAATGATTTCAAATGCCGTTAGCTCTTCGGCCAATCAAACTGTAAACAATTCTGATGCAACCGGTACTGCTAGACAAAGAAACGGGATTAAGCTCTGCCCTCTACTGCCAATTGAAGCAAAATGGCCAAATATATATATATATAAAATCCCGAAAATGCGTCTAGCTGCCTGCCATATCTTTAAAAAGACAAACTGGTGCAAATCTTATCTAGAATAATACTGCAACAATTTCCTACACACACACACTCTAAACACATAGAGAAGAACCATAAAGCAGATGAGATCAAACTCCCTCATGATCTCACTCTGAAAAAACGTAAATAATAGAAGGAGAAGAAACATGGAGAAGGATTATCTGTAATCCCTCCTAGAAAAAAATGGACAAAATGCAGGGAGAAAAAGACATGGGCCATTTGAAAGACAGAATCTCAGTACTTTCGTCACAAAATGGTACCTGACTTTGCTCTTGAGTTAGGGAAGGACAAGGCAGTGAGGAAGGGAACTGGTCACCCCACCTCACAATGCTGGACTTAATAGAGTGAAGTCTCTAACACTTCACTCCCCTATGGCAGTATCTGCTATGGGACTACTGATTTCTGAAACACAGCTGTCTCCGAGCGTTTCCAACTCAAGAATAAGGACCTGTAGTAATTTTGTCTTTCAGTATTTTTGAATGTTACTGGTATTAGTCTGCCCCTGGGGTCTCTGAACAGACAAAGAAAGAATAGAACTACCACACCCTCGGGTCTGTCGTAGAAGGCGACTAATAAGATGTTGTACACAGGGCTGGCAAACTCATCACGTAAAACAAATCATGTAAGCCACAGAAACCACCATTACAAACAGCATGTGACTGCTCAATGCCGGCTTCCTGCAGGACAATCTGCAGCGGAGGTTCCATGCTCTGTAGTGAGCACAAAGGAAAATGATGATGACAGTCTGGGTCACAGTGTTTCCCATTCTATGAGTGCTTTCTGCATTTCCTTTTATGGTGTTAAAGCCACTTCTTCCCTAACGTGTGTGCTTTGTCCCTCATTCCCTGAGGACAGCATTCTCTTTGTATTCAGTTTCTTCCTTGTTTCACACTCCCTCGATGTCAGAAATGAAAACCTAACTCTGATATGACAATGGTACTTAAATTTAATAAACATACATGAACTTAGCACATAAACTTGGTTAAAACAATTGCTGTTATCAATACACATATATAATGCCACAGCAGAGCAGATAAGGCCACAAATTTTGACAATGCACAATTAAACTGACAACTAAGCAATACTACGCACACAACTACATAATATCTTTCAGCAGAACAGGTATTTTTTGCTTTATAATCATCCTCATAGATGAGTTAGCAAAACTAGATGATTCTTTAAATTACCATTTTGACAAAGCCTTGTTGCAGCTCTGCCAACTGTGCCTTCAGCTCTTTGTTCTGGGTCAGTGCCCTGCTTAGAGCTGTCTTGTCACTCTGTATGGTCTCCAATAACTGTGCCTTATCACCAGCCTGTTCACCCAACTCCTCCAATGAACGTTCAAGTGATGAAATATTTTCTTCCCTTTCTTCTAGCAATCTGAGAAGCAGAGAAGGAAAAGTGTAAGGAGACAGCCACATACAGCTGAACAATAAATGTGCATAACTCTTTTTATCTTGGCAGCAATACAGCCAGGATTGGAGGGACAGACAGTGATGTCAAAATAAGATTACAATAGGTAGGAAGAGCTTTCATTTCATTGGGAAACATATGGAGATCAAGCCCAATACAAAAATAAGAATCTTCAACTCAAATGTCAAGCAATCCTATTACATGGCTCTGAAACATGGAATACAACAAAATTAACAATCAAGAAGTTACACTTCCAGAAATAGGTAGTTGTGTAGAACAGAAGAATTGAAATAATACGATAAGATCACTAATGTAAAACTGGTCACACGAACCAGACAAGTGTCTGTGGAACAAACTATGAGATGAACACTGCTGGCAATGGACAGGACACATACACATTAAGAAAATCTATTGACAGTATTACAAGGCAGTCCTTGTTCTGGAATCCCCAGGGCAAGAGAGGTACAGGGAGACTGAAGAACACGTGGAGAAGAGAACTTGAGGCAGACATGACAGGAATGAGGAAGACATGGTATAAGCTTGTTGAAGGTCTATGATCCTTAAGGAGCTAAAGGATAATGCCCGACTGGCTGAGAACAAACAGCAGAGATAAGAACTGACAGCTGCTCATGCCTTTTGTATCCTTAATATCACTGTGTGTTCCTCCAAGTCTTGTTATATGGCTACCAAGACATATGTATGATTCTACATCCTGTAGGGGTTTTCTTCACAAGCAATCTTGTTATAATTTCCTACATTTATTTATTCTCATTATCTTTGTCTTTTCAGACTGACTTGCTGTGACCTGTCATCAAGTTTTTTTCATTTTGACTTGCATCTGGTTAGGGTTATGGGAATAAAAGAGCAAAGTCGTCGGCAAAATCTAGATCGTCAAGCTGTTTAGTCAAAGCCCACTGAATTCCATTTCTGTTTGTTGTGAATATATGTTTTTATTATTCTCAGAACTTTGCCATCAGTTATTTCAGTTCTTCTAGCATTTTCATAAATTCCTCCCCTTCACCGTAGCAAATGCCTCAGTGTAGTCTATAAAGCATATGCATAGGTCTGTTTTTACCTCTAGGGCTCTCTCTATTAATGTTCTTATAATATTTATGGCGCTGTTTGCACTTACAGTCACTTGATGATGGTTGGTTATTACCTACAGCACCTATGTTCCCTACCAGACAGGTCGTTCCTTCAAACCAAAAAATCATCCCCTTTTCTATAGGAGTTGGTTCGATCCATGACTGTACAGAGGACATTATACCTGTGCTTCCAATCTGCTCTCCATCGGTTTTATGTAGGTGATAATCACTGCTAGCTCTTGATTAGAAAGTCTAGCCCACAAGGCAGGGGGGACAGGGTAAGATATTATCTAGCTGGCTGCCGTATAATAAAGCTCAAGAGAGGCTTTAGGGTGGAAAAGAGGTAATGCGTCTTACAAGGACCAAAGACAAAGAAAATTGCCCATGATGTGGCCATAAGGCCTTTGTCAGGGAAAGGTAAGAAAGTGAGCAGCTAAATAAGAAACATGAGAAAATAAAGAAAAATAATAAATAAAAAGCATATACCATGTTGAAGCGAGCCACGATGTGATGAATTCTCAAAATGCTTCCACATCCATTTATACGACAGTAAATGCTTTATACTAGGGGTTGGCAACCAGTCGGTTCTGACTTACCGGTAGTTCCCAATGGATGATTTGGTAGATCGTTAGCAACTGCGAGGGGGTGGGTGTGGTGGTGGTGGTGTGTGTGGCTTTTTTAAACTAGGGAAATTTTGAACTAGACCTCTTCCGCCGGCATTTAAAATCACTATGTCCCCGGGATTAAAGGACCTGCTTCCGCATTCCCAAAGAAAACTCTGAAGCTGATTACTAAAATATATTTGTGAACTGCATGAGAAAGGAAAGTGAACTTTTCTTTGTAAGGTAAATCATTCCCTTTTCCCATCCCTCCCCCCTCCAAACTTACACAAACACACACATATGGTAGATCTTTAGAGAACTGTTTGTTACCAAAGTAGATCTCAAAAACTCCTGGGTTGCCGACCCCTGCTTTAAAAGATACTTTATATAGACAGTTACCTCCCACTACTACCTCACCTCATCCTCAGTGCTAACCACCCGTTCTGATCCGTAATCAATTGTCCAACATTCACAGTTAACCATTTTCCATGTATTATTAATGATTTTTTTTTCAAGCATTACATTTTTGTTTAGGTTTATTTTGAGTGCAATGATACTGCTGCCAATTTTTTGAAACAAGAAGTTATACAACTTTTCCCATGCTCTGATGAAGCATGTCCCATTGAATTCGAAGTAGATAAATATGTAAAAATATAAACAATCTTTCAGTCAGAAATAATTGCATATATGGTAAAACTTGCTTACTAGTGGCCTAGTCAGGAAACATTTAACTTCCTTCTCTGGTACAAACATCTATACCTGCTTAGCTGCATGTTGTCTCTAACTTGGGCTTCCAGGGCATCCGAAGCATCTCTGACATTAGCCCTTAACTTGTCAAGTTCCTGTACTAACTCTGCTGGCACTGATGATTGCGTTGATGGAGTTGCAGTGGGCATACTACCAATATCTTCTGTTCAAGAAGTGAGAAGTAAGCTCAATATTCTAGAAATGCTAATCAACAATAAGAAACAATAATAATAATGTGTCATTCTGTCTAACTACAACCCTGTGCAGTTCCCGGAGGTCTCTGAGGAGGCAAAGAAAAGATAAAAATGCAGCACCCTCATGCACATCATACAAGGTAACGAATACAAGGTGTGCACGGGGCTGGCTACCTCAGCATGTCAAACAAACTGCCACAGAAACAACTGTTGCAAGAGCATATAAATACTTGGTGCAGGCTTCCTGCAAGGGGACCAGCTACGGTGGTGGCTCCCTCTATGCTACATAAGCAGCACAAAGAAAAATGATAAAATTGTAACAGATTACACAGTGCATGTGTGAACATGAAACTCTAGCCTGCTCCTTGTCTAACAATATGGTTAGATAAAGCCATATTCATAACAAAAACCTTAGAATACAACACTGCTTTTGCACAATCTATATAAATGTTTGTTAACCAATCAATGTATGTGTATTTAAATTACTGTATACTACTATATCCTCCAGTGAATCTACACTGACAGCAAGTCAAACCCCTGATATATAATTAAACAAAGGCCTTAAAAGAAAATGAAAAAATACCTAGTTTTCTTTGAAGTTCTAACACCGCCCCTTCCAGATCATGCTGTCTATTAAGTAACTCTTCCCTCTCCTCAGTCAGCACTGTAATCTGCAGAGTTGAAGACGAAAAGAGTATGCTCTGATATGCTTTAATTTGGAGAACAGAAAAAAAGTCTAATTATACAAACAACTTCATAAAATCTTACATATAAGCAGAATAGAATATGGATATCTGGTCAAGTTCTCAAAGAATGCAGATTTATGTGAGTACACAGCTTACTAAGGAAATTATTACTGCCACGGAAAATATTTAAAAAAATATCATCCTTGAAAGATTAAAACAGGCTACAGACAGGTCGTTGCACAAGTGATCCTGTATAATGCTTGACGGCCACACTGTGGATAACAGAAGAATACAGCCTGGAACTGAATTCACCACTTACAATGCAATTTGGGGACTGTGAAAAGGCCTTCAAATGTTTTGACATATACAGTATATACTTGAGTATAAGTCGATCCGGCTATAAGTCGACCTCAAGACTTGAGGACTTAAAAACTGTCCAAAATGGAAGACTGGCTTATAAGCGAAGGAGTTTTTAGTTTATTCAGAACTCCCGCATTGCATTAGAATTTCCTTGGCTTTCTTCAAATTTCTTTCACTTTCAGCATAACCCTTTCCCATTTAAAATGCTTGAAATCATCCCATTAATATATCAAATGTATGTAAGAATAAATGAATTCAGTAAAAAAAAGATGAGAGAAAGTGCAGAATTTCTTGAGCTATAAATAGATTTACATTAAAATGCTCCGTTTTTCTAAATTTATTTTTAGAGGTGATTGATATTATGATTTTTCATGATTTTTTTTTAAAGCCAAGGCTTTTCGGGCGGTCGAATATTTGCTTTGTGATCTGAGAAGTGACTGGTTATTTGATCATGATGCTAACCATGTGGCCAAATCAGATGTGGATATTGAATAAGGGCATAATTTAGACTCTGACAGCGACAAAATGTAATCTAGTGGATGAAGTAATGGTATTGATGATAGATCAAATAAAGGAGGTTGGTTAATGTGATGAGTTAATGTATTTTTTATTTTCAACTCGCCCCATTTTTCTTTTCCCATTAATTAGTAATTAGTGGGGTTTTTTATTTTATTAGGCGTTCGAGTTCACTAGTTATTATTCTGGGTTAATTTTTTTGGATGTTAGGATAAATCCGACCACCTGCACCTACCATGTTTAATTGTAGGGATAGGGGGAAGCACGACCCAGGTTAACGCAGAACCAATAAAATTATTCCGGTAGATAGAAGGTCAGAGGGGTACTGAATATTACATATTATTTCGGCGCATGAGCAAAATAAATTTGCGATTTGCTTGGTAAACACTGAGTCATAGGTTAGCTTATGATATGATTGGCCGGGTCCGATTTAATTTATGTGCAGGTATGATAGTAGGTCAAAGGTTGGTTAGAAGCGGTTCTTGGTAGATAATATCAGACGCGATGACTCACAGCGTCTGTAATTGCATCAGAAAAATTCATACTATATATATTGAGAGTCATAAGTCTTTAGCGCTCACTAGTCCCAAGAATTTTTGCCGTGAAGAAGCGCCATTATATAGTCTGCTCAGTTCGAGATATTCTGTATTATTGGGTATGTTCGTAACTTAATAGATAGTAGGAAGTTTTTTTTAAATATGATTTTAGCACGTTAGAGTAAGCTTTCTTCTGGGATTTAAGTTAATTTTATTAGTCAGGAGTGCCATCAATTGCTGACTTATACAACATTATAGAGTGTAGTGTAAGTTGTGTCTATGATTTTTCCTATGAATAAGCTAGCAGTACCTATGAGTGTATGGAGCCGCGGTAGCATAGTGGTTAGTGCACTGGCTTCCTAGCGCAGTGGTCTATGGTTCGATCCCCAGATGAGGCGGAAAATTTTTAGGCCACAAACGGCTCCTGGGTCGACCCAGCCCCAAATGGGTACCAGAGCTACTCTGGGAAGGTTAAGGCGGCCGGCGTGATGCCGACCACATCACCCCTCGTGTGCCGACGGTCAAGATAATATGGGCCTAACACCATATTCCCAATATGCCTCAATGGGCGTGTAACGGGTTCCTTTACCTTTACCTTTACCTACCTATGAGTGTGTAGCGGCCTATTGAGATAATTTAACTGTGTAAGGTCTAAGCTTGGTGTAATGTAATTATGAGGTCTGTGTAACCACAATTTGATTATTGATAATTTGTAGTGTATATATGCGGGTGTGGTTGTGTATTAATTTGTTGTGTTATTTGGTCTTGTAGTCAGGAGACAGGGGTGAAGTGGATTTAATATCACAGAGATGATGTTGAATATGTGTGTTTAATAATGGTGTTAAATTGATACCTTCCCGGGTCAGTCTTTAAGAAGTTAGGGCTGAGGAATTATTCAGTACAGGGGATTTTCGCTTCAACGAAGCTATGTTGTGACGCCTAAGGGTGAGACAAGCACACAAAAGATTCAGGTCAGATCGCGTCTGGGGTTTAGGTAACAGACAGCGAGTTAATTGGTGTGGGAGAGAGATAGGAGGGAACGGTAAATTCGTCTGACCTTTGGGCAGAAATATTTGTTTATTTCTTGTGCGTAGCTTGTGTAGGGGAGATTTATTAATTTAGGGGACACCAGGGTGTAGAGGAAATTTGGGTGTTAATGGGTTAGGTATTAAGTAAGTTTGAATTGTTGTATAGCTGTTGTTATTTTTTTGTCTCTACAGCAGTCACGGCATGGTGGTGGTGGTAGAGATTATAGATAGCCCTAGCCTACCACGGACTTTGCCTTCTCAGGAGAAGTAGGCACGAGACATCGCAGTACTTGAAGAAAACCGGGTACGTGCTTGTACCGGCGCCCAGTACGTCGGCAACACTGAAAGGAAGGAAAAGTTCTCTTGAAGTGAGGACACATACCTCAGCGGGAACTGGTCTCGAGATAAGGAGCTCTTAACTCATTAAGGCCAACACCAAACAGGCTACGTTGCCTGGTGTTTGTTTACACACTGCCATAATAAAGCAGTGGGCCTAAACCCGAAGCGGGTTAACTCGGCAGTTTGAAGAATTGTCATCAGCAGTGAAAACATCTACATCCTTAGGCAATTACATCGCTATCTTATTACCAAGGCCTCTTCATCAGTATTCAGGAAAGGAGAGAGGGAAACATACCTTTCCAAATGCTAACGAAAGGAGGTGCGTGACAGAGAAGCAACTCATCAGAGTCTCAGACGAAGACAGTACCATCAGAGACGCATTGAACCGAGACAGAGGAGAAAGGAAGGAGTTTATAGAGGACCAGTAGGGTCAGATAGAAATACTTAGAGGACAGCCTCTGAGTTAGCGCTGAAAAGTCAATTAGTGTAGCATTTCGGATGGCATATTTGTTATTTGTGTAGGACAGCCTAGAGCACTTTTAAGACAGTGTAGACAGTTAGTTTATACATCTACAGCAGGACAGTGTGTTAGTTAGTAAAAAATAGTGTAGACCGGAGTGGTGGCTCTTACTTAGAGACCCCCATCAAGTATATTTCTTTTTCCTTAATTGTTTCGTGCAGGTGTGAAAGAGAGTGTGGATTTTTTTATATTGTGTCTTTCACTTAAATTGTTCTTTTTCAGGTTGTGCGAACTCGCACTTTATTTTGTTTACTGTGGTATTGATTTGTTGTTTAATAAACTATAAAATGTACAGTGGATCAGTTTATCTTTAACTATACTGTACTTATATGCTTTGTCTGTATAGTTGTGTCTGTGGAATTTGGTGAAACCTTATCTCCTTTCTGGTAGTCAGAGGTGGTGAGACAGTAGCTAATACATAAGTCACAAGTGGCGAGGGAGAGTCAATCTCGGTTCTCACCCTCGAAGCTATAAGTCTCATCCTTCCACATTCACAGTCATTCTCATCTAAATCTATCTTCTCAGACTTTCTCATAACTAGTGTCTTGTCTATGTACTCAGACAGACTATAATAAAACCACTTCGTGACAGTTAACAACAAGAAGTACTCCGGTTGAAATGTGTGACTTAATTCAAACGTGTGTTACTTAAGATATTTTGATAAAAACATTCAATGAAGCAGCAAGTTTATATCTGAAGGATACCAATGTGCTGGGGGGGGGGGGGGGGGGGGGGGGGGGGGGGGGGGGGGGGGGGGGGGGGGGGGGGGGGGGGGGGGGCATTGACTGATTTAATAAATCTTTTTTAAAAAAAATTCAAATACAAGGTTTAAAAAGGTACAAAAATGTCTCAACTAATACTCGAGTATAAACAGTAATCACTTTGGAAACCGATGGGGCAATATGGAGCCCCCTTTAAGATCGGTATAGTGTTCTTTTAAAATTATGGTATGATATTTATTGTATAGTGTTCTTTGTTACAAAAATTAAATTTAAGGTGATGTTCTAGTGATAGGAAACTCTTTACAGAGCAATACAACAGGAAGCAATCTGATCATCAGAAGTAGTCCCCCTGTCCGACAAGTGTTTCGGCCCGATATACTCCTTTACACTCTAAGGGGAGCGGGCCCACTTGGGTCATGACTCCCAAGCGTCTCAGCCTCCTGTTGTCTTGTATCGAAAATGAACCCATTTCACTTATGGTAGCAACTTTAATCCACAACTCTGCCAGCCGTGGAGGCAATTGTGAAAGTAACAAAGAGAAGACAAATTATTCCGTTCGTTCCGTCGCACACACTGAGACACCATCGCGAAACCGACGAATCTAGCCACTGCGCGTTCGCCACTGAAATTCTGACACCTCTATAATATACACCGCCTGTCGCCTCTCAGCCACAGCCCTTTCACTAGTACTCCAAAAACTCAGCGTATTGTGGACTTAGAAAAATTTCCTGGTGTTTTCTGTACCGCAACGTTTATTGTCATGATTCCCATTGCCCATTGCGGTTGTTCCACAGCCAGCATGATGCCATTTCGGCAGTTTCACTAAGCCTCTTCAGTGCCCTTGTTCTCGACTGTCCTCTCAGCCCCAACAGTTTCAATAGATCATACACTGATGCAGCCACAAGCCCTCTTGCACCCACTTCAATAGCCATGACCCTTGCAGTGAACCCATCATGTCTCAGATCTGCGGCCAGATCAATATACTTGGCCGCTTTGAACAAATGTTGCTCGTCTAATCTGGATTCAAATGGCACGGTCAGTTCAATCAGTATGACCTGAAGCATTGCTGAAGAATGAAGCACTATATCCGGCCGTCTCCGCGATTTTCTGATACTTTCTGGATATGCCCCTCGTCCAGGTAGGTCTACCGCCATCTCCCAGTCGTTTGCAGTCAAGAAGAGATGGTAAACTGCTACCAGGTTTACTCGGTTTGGGGTGTGCTGACTTTCCTGCCCTCAGAAAGTATGTATTTGCGGTGCTGGGCCTGGGTTTGCTATTCGCCTTCATCCTTGCCAGATCTATTGTCGCAGCAAGCTCATTTAGCACTTTGTTATGGCGCCAAGTGTATCGCCCTTGCCCTAATGACACCTTACATGCTGAGAGCACGTGTTCGAGTGTCTGCCTCCCCTGGCACAGGGGGCACTGCTCATCATCCGACTTTCCATATTTCACAAGGTTGGTGGCCGACGGCAGCAGGTCATACATTGATCTAACAACGAAGCTGAGCCTAAGAGGTGCCATATATCATTCCATGTCAAGGACCTCTGCAGGGCTCCGTCCCATATAGTCCATTGGCCTTGTTGGACCTGCTGCACTGCTTTTTGCAACCTCTTATCATTCTCAGCTCCTCGTATCTCCTGAACTACCATGTCTCTGCGCTCCCTGCTTGATGCCTTGGACCACCAGCGGATGTCTCCATGACCAAATCCCCGTCTATTCGTTTGTGTGTATCCGATTACCTCCCTCAGTTTGAGTGACTCTTGGGCGGCATCAACAGCTTCTTCCACTCTCCACTTCCTTCCCGTTTTCAGTGTGGGCTGAATGGACTTAAACCACGTCATCAGCTGACTCACGCAGCATCATTGCAAGCCTTGCCTTTCCAACTTTGTACTCTTCAACAACTGACTTGAAAGGAAGCAGAAGTTTTGACTTTTTGCAGTACAGTGCTACATTCCTCATTCAGGAATTCCAGACTCTAATGTGGGAATTTCAATCATATTATGAAGAAAAATGATTATTTTTACATAAATTTGCTTTAATCGTAAATTCCACAACACCACTTAAAAGCAATAAGATGAACAGCACAGAGCAAATGGAATGAAGGACCAACTCAGAAATGCACAAAATATTAATATTTCAAAGACTGTTATGGAAACTGGTGCCCATGAAGCACTCCTGCAGATTATATGCGTAATTTAGCTAAGTAAGATATAATTTTTGTCTACTCCTCAAGTAATTCCCTGATTCAGAGGTCATCAATCATGCTTCTCCATGTAAATTTATTACACATTACTTACTTACTTAGTCGTTCATCTTCAACCCTAGGGTGTAGAGGTTTGCCACAGAGAATGTCATATATTGTATTATCAGCGGTCTTCCTCCTGGCCTGGTTTCAATCTAGTCCTCGGTCCTTCAGGTCAATCTAATGTTGTCCTCCCAGCAAACTCTGGGTCGTCCTGGAGGTCTCAATTCCTGGCTTTTGGTTGCCCATATCTGCCATGGCAGCCAATCTTCTTCCATTCTGTATATATGGCCAAACCATCGTAGTTGGGACTGTTCCACTTGGATACGCAGGGGCTGGGTTTTGAGGCCTTGCCATATCGTCTAGTTGTGAACCATGTCTCCTCTTGTTACTTCAGACACCTTCCTCAGATACCTCATTCCTAGGTTTGCAGCTGACTTTTGTGGGTTGTAGTCATTGCCCATGACTCGCATCCATGTCAAGACTGGGACATAGGTGGTGCGATATACAGTCATCTTCGTGCTCTTGCCAATTTCTCTTTTGCTGAGGAATCCTCGATTTATTGCCCGAAAACGTCTCCCAGCTGTTGCTCTTGAGGTAGCCAATTCTTCTTTGACGCCTCCCTTCCAGTCTAGGATAGCTCCAAAGTATTTAAAGTGGTTGACCTGCTCCAGGATCTGTTCTCCCAGCACAATATGCTTTTTTTCGTTCTCTTGAGATCACCATGGTTTTTGTTTTGGAGCCAGTTCTGTCTTCTAGACTAGCAGGTTGGATTGAAGATGTGCCTCTGATTTAGCAATCAGGGAAACATCGTCGGCAAATGCCAGCTCTGAATTACAGACCTGTCTCAACTTCCAGTACCTCGTTTTTTTTATTCTTTCCTTACACGCTTTGACGACATCGTCCATGAGGAGTATAAAAAGTATTATACATTACACTATTTATAAATCAATAATCAGACCACATGGTTGTTTATAATTGAACATTCATTCATTCATTCATAACCCTCCACTCCCAAAGGAGCATAGGCCTTCAACAAACACATGCCAAGTCCTCCTGTCATGTGCCATCATCTCAAGTTCTTTCCACGTTCTCCTTATCATTTTCACCTCTGTTTCCAGCTCTCTTCTCCATGTGCTTCTTGGTCTACCTCTGCTTCTCTTGCCCTGGGGGTTCCAGAACAAGGACTGCCTTGTAATGCTATCAACAGGTTTCCTCAGTGTGTGTCCTATCCATCGCCATCGTCTTCTTCTCATCTCTTGTTTCACTGGCACTTGTCTAGTTCTTGTCATCAGTTCCACATTTGTAACCTTGTCATACCATAATCCCTCTATTCTACGCAAGCACCCATTTATGAAAGTCTGTAGCTTTTTGGTTGTTGTCTTTGTTGTTCTCCATGTCTCAGAGCCACACAATAGGACTGACTTCACATTTGAGTTGAAGATTCTTATTTTCGTGTTGGATCCGATTTCTCTTGATCTCCATATATTTCCCAATGAATTGAAAGCTCCTCTTGCTTTTTGTATTCTTATTTTGATATCACTGTCTGTCCCTCCAACTTTGTCTATATTGCTGCCAAGATATGTGTACGATTCTACATATTGTATTGGTGCTTCTTCAAGTTCAACCCTGTTATCATTACCTGCATTTATTCTCATTATCTGTGTCTTTTCCCTGTGTATTTTCAGACCCAATTGCTGTGACCTCTCATCGAGTGTTTTCAATTTGTCCTGCATCTGATTACGGTTACGGGACAGAAGAGCATCAGCAAAATCCAGATCATCCAACTGCTTAGTCAGAGTCCACTGGATTCCATTTCTGTTGTGTGTTGTCGATGCTCTCGTAACCAAGTCTACTGCTAGTAAGAAAAGAAATGGAGACAAGAGGCATCCCTGTCGCACTCCTGTTCTTATCCCAAATGGTTCTGTAAGCTGTCCTTCATGAAGAACTCTGCATGTCATGTCTTCATATGTTTTCTTTATTAAATTAATGATCTTCAGGGGAACTCCATAATGCCTCATCAATTTCCAAAGTGATTCTTTGTCTACACTGTCAAATGTTTTGTCGAAAACCTGCTTGTTCATCTCTCAGTTTCTTGTCTATGGACTCTTTTAATCTTTCAAGGATAATCCTGTTTAATACTTTTCCTGGCACTGAAAGTAACATTATTCCTCTATAATTTGTGCACTCTTGTAAATTTCCCTTCTTAGGCAACTTAACCAGATATCCTTCCTTCCATTTTGCTGGTATCTCTTCCTTTTCCCAGACTTTACCAAGTAATTTATATAACATCTCTGTAGCCGTGTCGATATCTGCTTTGATGGCCTCTGCTGGAATGCCATCAGGTCCAGACGCTTATCCATCTCTTAGAAGCTTTATGGCTTTCTTTATTTCTTCCTTCACTGGTCTTTCACCATTAATTTGTAGCTCTACTTCTGCTGGCTGGATGTCCGAGGGGTTTAGTGGAGCTGGTCTATTGAGAAGGTCCTCAAAATATTCTGTCCACCTCTTCATTTGCTCTTGTATATTGCTGAGCAGTTTTCCATTCTTGTCTTTTATGAAGCAACTTGTTTGCTTGTATTTCCCCGTTAGCTTCTTTGTGCTGTTATACAGTTCTGTCATATTCCCTTTGGCTGCAGCATCTTCTGCCTCTCTTGCCAACTCCTCAATATACTTCCTCTTGTCTCTTTTGATACTTCTTTTTACTTCTTTGTTTGCTTCTGTGTACACTTCTTGAGCCTTGGCTTTGGAACTTCTGGTTTTGCTAGTGTTTAAATCTGCTTTCTTGTTTTTCCTGTCTTTTATCTTATTGATGGTTTCTGTTGTTATCCATGCTTTTTGTTGTCGTTCCCTTTTCCCCAGTATTTCTTCACATCTCTCACTGCATACCGTTTTGATCTGCTGCCAATAGTCTTCTGTATTCTCTGCATCTTCCAGCTGTTGGAGCACCTGGAATTTGTTGGATATTGTGACCGCAAATTTGTCTCTTGTTTCTTGATTTCTTAGATGTCCTACATTAAATTGTTGTCTATAATTTTGCATTGGTGCATATCTCTTGAGTTTCATTTTTACTTTGGCTATCAGAAGGTGGTGGTCTGATGCCACATCTGCTCCTCTATATACCTTTACATCCTACAATGATGATCTAAACTTCTTGTTTATGCATATATGATCAATCTGATTTTCTGTTCTATGGTCTGGTGATATCCATGTTGCCTTGTGTATTCTCTTATGTGGAAACATGCTTCCTCCTATAGCCAGTTGATTTGAAGCACAGAAGTTTGAGAATAGTTCCCCATTTTCATTCATTATTCCTAGCCCCTGTGTTCCCATGACTTCTTCAAAGCCGGTGTTGATTGTACCTATCTTTGCATTCATGTCACCCATCAAAATTGTGATGTCTCTTCTTTTTACTTTTTCCATAATTTCCTGTAGTCTAGTATAAAATGCTTCTTTCACAGACTCTTCTTTGTCATTAGTTGGTGCATAACATTGGATGACATTTACATTTATTTTCTTTTTAGCTGTTTTAAAAGAAGCTGTATTATTCTGGATCCAACGGCTTCCCATTCAATGAGTGCTTTCTGTGCTTTTTTAGATAACATAAGAGCTACCCCTTCACTGTGGTGTGAACTTTCGTCTTCATGTCCTGAGGACAGCACCAATTCACCTGTGATGAGTTTCTTCCTGTCTATCCCCTTCCACTTTGTTTCACACAGTCCCAGAACCTTGATTTTATATTCCCTCATCTCTGCTGCTACTTGTGCCACTTTCCCTTGTTCGTTTAATGTCCGAACATTCCAGGTGCCAAATCTGGAAGTTCTCCTAGAAGAAAGAAGGTTAGTCAGCAACACAGACTCCTTTCGGCTTTCTCTGTGTTGCATCATACGCCTCCCTGCGAGAGGACCTTCCCCTGTCTTGGATGGCTGTGTTTTATTTTCTTTAATTGACTTGTCCATGTTTGTTGAAGTTTTTTGTGGTTTAAATTTTTTACAGGATGGGGTAACCGACCCCATGCCTGGGTCGGCTCAGGAGCCACCAGTCCCTGGTCGATGACACTTCTTCAAATGTTCTCTCCAGGGCTCGAGTTAATTCAGTCCAAATCCCGGTCAACAAAAAATCTTCATATGTCCTCGCCCAGGTTTGATCCTGGGTCACCCGGTCGCCAGCGCAGTGTGGTAACCACTATGCTAGCGCGGCTCCATTTATTGTTGTTGTTGTTGTCTTGACATCTTTTCTAACTTTCCATGTATGCCTTTGTACAAGGATACTGTACATAAATAACATTAATTGATCTTTATTCAAGGTTTCATTTCTAATAACCATTACCACTCCTTTTCTTATATAAGAAACAGAGCTGATTTCTAATTTGGGCCATCTTTTTTAGCTCAACACGAGATCCCTGCAACCCTGGCTTCCTCTTCCACCATTCTTCTTCATTTCTCTTTGGCCTCCCAACTCTTCTCTTCCCCTGTGGGTTCTAGTCAAGGGCATGCCTGGTTATACTGTTTGGATTTTTCCTGAGAGTGTGTACAATCCATCTCTACTTTCTCACATTTCCAGCTGTGTTGGTTGCTGTCTCATTCAATTCCACAGGTCAGTGTTTGTTACTACATCTGGACATTGCAGGATGCAATGTAGACAGATGTTTGTGAATTTCTCGAGTTTGGACATGGTATTTTTTGTGACATACCACAATTATGAGCCGCAGCGTAGGACACATTTAATTTCTAACACGAAGAGTACTATTAAAGTAGACTACAGACAGCTACTCTAGCACTACAATACATGCATACAAAGATGGCTCAGCATTCAAGGCCACCATAAATGCTGGGCTTATAGTATATGTGAAATACCCACATGGCAGCACACTAGAAATATATGGACTGGGTGAGAATTATGTACTAACCTTTAGCACGCTGCATTCTTTTCCAAAAAATTTGTCCTGCAGCTGCATTCTTTTTCACAAAACCCCATTTTTTATAGTGGATGACTTGTAAATTCTATTTTTTTTTTGTTTTTTGGCCAATTGCTCTAATTTTTGGTCTGTATAGAGATAAATGGATGACGTCACTGATGACGTCATTTTGTTGATGTGATAGGAGAAGAAGACTGGTGAAAAAAAAAAAAAAAAAAAAAAATCAACAAAAAAATAGCCTTACCTCACTCCTGATGCAGCCTTTTGGTGCAATCTGCCTTAAAATTGAGCAGAGTGTGATAACGCTCAAAGCAGGGATATGGACAGAGAGGTATTACACACCTACGGCACACGAATTGGGTCTGGTGGCGCTTCTTGCCCGTGTCCCTGTTGGAACACACAACACAGTCTGGCTTGGAAGGCGTGCCGCTAGCCAGACGTTTAGGGTTAAGAGTCAGGTAGTGTTCCCCCATAACCAATCGTGCTGGTGCAATGTCAGATAACCTTCCTCTGCGGGCTGTGACCCTAGACTGGTACCCTTCAAGCAGCTCATGAGCAATCCGCAGACGGAATGTTTCCGCCTTGATACGAGACGGATGCTTGGCCCTCCACAGGACAAGCGAATTGACAAAGCAAACTTCCAACAGATAGAAGAATATTTTCTTCCACCATTTGCTGCTCCTGTGTAGAACCATGTAGTATGTCAACTGTTTGTCCACACGATCAATACCTCCCATGTGACAGGAATAGGCTTGGATAGCGCATGGCTTGTCCACGATCCGCACATTGCCAGCGTGATGTTTGGATCTAACCTCCTTCCTGAAGGTCTGCGCATCGTGTGCAGTTGTCATTAGATTCACTGGCCTCTTGTCAAACCATGACATATAGAGGATGTTGCCTTCTCTAACAGTCATGGGAGGGTCACCAGCTTTGGGTTTCGCCAACTTGAGTTGTGGGGGGACCCCCGGCGGTTGGTCCGCAGTGTGCCGCAAGCCCCTGTCTGATTATCCCCAAGCTCCGTGAACAGGGCAGGCGAAGAGAAAAAGTTGTCCATGTACACAACATGGCCATGCCCATACAGGGGAGCAACAAGGGAGGTGACAACGCGGTGAGCAACCCCCCTAGTAGGGTCCACATTGTCTTCCTTCCCAAGGTAGAGCTGCCAATTCCAGAGGTAGCCTGTCTTGGAGTCAGCTGGCCCCAAGCTTTCATACCCCACTTAGAGGGTTTGTTGGGCATGTACTGCATAAGGCTGGTCCTACCTTTGAAAGCTATCATACTTTCATCAACACTTAGCTCTTTAGATGGTATGTAATGGCTTTGCCATAGAGGGAGAAGAGTGTCAACAAACGATTTGATTTTGAAGGCTTTGCTGTGGTCAGGGTGCCCTCGTGGTGCAGCAGTTGTATTGTCCACGAGGTGTAGAAAAGATAAGATAGACAGAAACCTGTCCCTACTCATCACTTTCTTGAATCCTGGCATGTCAAGGAAACAGTCATTTGACCAATACAAATCAAATGACGATCTTTTCGTTACACCCATCAACAGAAGCAAAGCAAGAAATGCCCTCATCTCGTCATCACTGACATCGGTCCACAACTTCAGACGGGATGAAGCACTCGCCTCTTGCCCTTTCTGGTCAAAAACCTGACTGGCGTAACGATTAGTTTCCGTAACTAATGTGTTCACAACATCATCTGTGATGAACAAACAGAATACATCTACCTCAGAGATGTCATCGTCAACGCCCACAGGTCCCACAATTTGGTCGAAGTTGCGGAGCCATTCGTGGTTGTAACCAGAAGGTGCTCTAACAACAGTGACTTCTTCAAAATCATCAACACTTGACACATCACTATCTTCCCCTTCAACATCACCCATATTCGGACCATGGACCGAAACACCAGTACTAGTAAACCCTTCCAACCACTCATCATCTGAATCAGCATCCATGAAAACTTCAGATAAAATGGCAGCTTGATCCATGCCGATTGATTTTGATTTGAAAATTGCACAGAAAATGTACGCTATCACACCCTTTACAACTAAGAGTCAGAAAAGGAAGTAAAACCTCTTTCACAGAAGATTCAATTTTTGCATCCGGTTTTCAGATCACGTGTACACACATTATAAATCACTTTCCCGATGACAGCCGCAAGGCGAGACATATCGCCTCCAGCTGGCAGAACATAGGTTACCTTCGGCGATATGTCTCGCCGGCAGCGTGCTAAAGGCTAATTACCAAGCAGAGATTACAGCAATAAATACCACCCTCACAGCAATAGACAGCAAATTCAAACAAGAAATCCACATGCCCTCAGATATAATCTTCACTGATTCACAATCTGTACTTCAGGTTTTGGAAGAGTACTTCCAAACCGATAATAAAGAAATAATACAGCTGGCTGAAACAACTGACAACCTGCTGACAAAATACAACATCACTCTCCAGTGGATACCAGGGCACACAGATATATCAGGCAACGATAAAGCAGACAGACTTGCAAAACTAGGAGCAAGCATGGTTCAAACATACACTCCAGCAAGCATGTAGACAGCTAAATGAATACTCCAAATAAACTTCAAAGAGGAATGGCTGAACCGATGGGCAAAAGGGTGGACATGCCTTGTATAAAGAAATGGCCCATCCCAACAAAAATGACAACATTAATAACCTTTAACGTGTGCAGCAGAGCACAATCTTCCAACTGAGAACAGAAAAAAAACCAGACTCAAGAAGCACTTAAACAAATTAAAACCCAAACATGAGCCTAATTGCCGCAACTGTACACAACACAGAAAGACGACAGCTATTGCCAGGCTCCCCAACAATCACAAACACTCTATACAGCACCACTCAACAGCTACAGAACACATGCAGGTTCTTCAGCTTGGCATTGACTGCTAAAGAGCGACGAGCTCAGCAGCCCTAGTTAATCAACAACAACTATTAAAGTAACTGAACTCTATCTGTGACGATGGTGCCCAGATATTTAATATGATGTGCGTGTTTATCCCCATTAACCTGAACATATCGTCTTTTTCTGTTTAATACAACCATCAGGAATTTATTATGGTCAGAACTGAATATATATTTTAAAATGTTACATTCGTCATTCTCTTCTTACCTGTCTCAGGCGGTCTAATAATAGGTCTCGCTCCTTCTGCAGATTGTTGAGTAGTTCAACACTTCCATGAGAACTTTCATTCTCACTAGATAGCTAGGGTGAGAAAATAAATAAGATATTTTAATTTCACACTCATTTACTCTCCACATGTAAGCCTACCTTGCCGTGGTTGGAGAGCTTGAGCGCCTCAATGATCCCGGGAGCTATGCCGGCGGGAGTTTTACTCCTGGCAGGGTCACCCAAGCCGGACAGGTCCTGGGTGAGGGACCAGACTAAATGGGCTGAGGAGTGGGTGGAACCCTATAGGTGTAGATGCAGAACCCACCGGCGAGTGGTACATGCTCTGGTCTGCACCAATCCACCCCCACTTCATGGGTTAAATGCTTTCTTGCCTCATTCTTCACTGTTTGTCGTCTATCACGCCCATGGCGACCGTTGCCTCAATTGGCTGTGTGTGGTGTACCCGGAAACGGGGCCTCCCAGTACTGAGGCAAAGTTAAGTCCCCGATGTCACTTATCGGTGCAGAATTGAGAGAGATGGCTGAGCATCACAATCCCTCCTGTGTTGCAGCATGATGAGAACCCAGCATTGCACACTGAGCTTGGGGGGATCACTTGGGCACCAGACTTAATACTGGCTCTTGACTGGATGGCCGCATGCAGGAGATTTCTACAATGGAGGGTTGGCAGGTGGTGGGTATCGGGAAGTGGCTCTGTGCAGGACGTGAGGATTCCTTGGGAGAGCCCCGAACCAGAGCACAGCATTGTGCAAGCTCTGCATAGTTGGAGAGCCCCCTGGATGACGGGGAATGCACAGTGTGCTACCCCACCTATCCCCAACTGCTAACTTAGAACCAGAAGTGGGGTCCTCTGTATGCGTGCCAGGCCAGGATAAAATGCCTGGGAAAGAGACTGGAGCTCAGAACTCCCTAACTCAAAGTTGCAGGATGGCAGAAAAGCCACGGGAAAGACAGGGCTATTTTAAAGATAACGCAACCATATTTTCACCATACGAGCTCGGACGCCGCCTCGGTAAACAAGGTCCGCGCAGAGCAGTGACACCCCCAGGCTGCTTGCGAATAGTCTACTACTGGGAACATAAACAGATTAGGGATGAGCCCACTCTCCCGTTGAACAGGTGCTAAAGTCGTAGATACTGGGCCAGAAGGCGCACCGGAAACCACAGTATCATGCAACTCGCTTTTTTTTTTCTATGGAGAGTACACCGTCAAATAAATCTCGTTCTGGTGCTCGCCCTGTGGAGCTCCACCAGGCAGGTGCAGTGCCGGGCTCTGAGCCTCGACAGAGCCCACCCTCAGCTACTGGAGGACCCTCTAGACCGTCTTGTGGAGTCAACAGACGGCGGAGGAGAACTACTGACCAAAACAAAACAGAAAAAGAGAAACCCAGAGTGCCACTTGTCATGATGCACTGGAATGCAGAGGGAGTGAACAGCAAGCAGGCTGGATACAGCAAAAAGACAGAGCTGGAAAACATCTTGTATGAGAAGCAAGTCAGTGTTTGCTGTATCCAAGAGACTCACTTGAAAGCAGATCAAACCTTTAAAATAAGGGGATATCAATGCTTCAGATCCGACAGACAAGATAGACGAAAAGGAGGAGTACTTACTCTTGTAAGGAATAACATTCCTGCACACGAAAGGAAAACCTTCATGGATGGAGCAGAATATCAGCTGCTGCAGATAAAGGTAGACAAGATGGAAATAGAACTCCTGAACTATTACTGTCCGAACAACAAACCCCTGAGTCTCAGCTCTATACAGGTACCAGCCACCAACTTTATAGCAGTTGGAGACTTTAATAGCCACTCCCAGAGCTGGGGCTATAACCATCTGGATCACAGAGGTGAAGAGGTTGAAACTTGGCAAGATGATCACTCCCTAATCCTAGTCAATAATGCCCCAGATACTCCTACCTTCTACTCCAGAGGATGGCACACAACCTCAACACCAGATCTTGCCTTCTCCACACCAGATATAGCTGGATCTATTAGTAGAGAAGTAGGAGACCAACTAGGGGGAAGCGACCATCGCCCAATCTTTCTTACTGTCCAGAGTGCAACTCTCAGTACAGGCCCAGCCATTACAAGATGGAACTACAAAAAAGCCAACTGGGGTTTATTCAGGCATCAGGTGAACACGCTGCTGTCTACCCTCAAGGTACAGAACAGAGACATTAATGAAGTGGTAAAAGACTTCAACAGATGCATACTACAAGCTGCAAAAGAAACCATTCCCAAAGGATGCCGGCGTAACTACATACCATACTGGTCCAGCACACTCCAAGAACGTCAGGAAGCTATGGACAAGGCTAGAAAGGACGCAGAGTCTCAGCCTTCACTTGAAACTCACAACAAATGGAAAAAGGCTGTAGCAGAGTTTCAGAGAACAAAGCTAGAAGAAAAGCGGAAAAGCTGGAGAACTAAAACGGCATCGCTGAACCTTGAGAAAGACGGCAGGAAACTTTGGAGATTAGTCAAGTCTCTAAATGAAGAGCATTCCTCACCAAGGCAGACTATCACAATGGATGAAGGTGGCAAACTTTTCAGAGGAAAACAAGCTGCAGACTTGTTTGCTAGAAGATACAGTTCAGAAAGCAACTTACCCATTAACATAGACCATCAGAGAGAGATAAGAAAAGAAATACTGGCAACCATGGGACAGACAGATACTCCTGCCCCAATGAGGGAACCCATCACACTAGGAGAACTACAGAAGGCTATTTCCAAGCTTAAGTTTCAAAAGTCACCCGGCCCAGACAAAATCAGCAACGAAATGCTAGTAAATCTGAGCTCAGCAGCAAAGACAAAACTGCTTGAGATATTCAACCACAGCTGGTTGAAAGGAACGGTACCCCAAGTATGGAGAGAAGCCATCACAATACCCATACTAAAGAAAGGGAAATGTAAGACCGAGGCTGCAAGTTACCGGCCAATCAGTCTCACAAGCTGTGTTGGGAAGACTATGGAGCGAATAGTCAACCACAGATTGAAATGGTATTTAGAGTCTGAGCAGATCCTGGTGCCGGAACAAGCTGGATTTAGAGAATGCTACAGTATAGAAGACCAAGTTACTTACTTGTCTCAAGCAATAGAAGATGCCTTCCAGGAGAAGAAAAAGGTCCTAACGATCTGGGTCGACTTCAAGCAGGCCTTTGACAAGGTGTGGAAAGATGGCCTCATTGCAAAACTTAGGAGAAGTGGAATCCAAGGCAACATGATGAAATGGATCCAGTCATACTTGCATAACAGGAGAACTAGAGTCACTCTTGACGGTCTGCAGAGCAGAAAAGTGTTGCTCCATCAGGGGGTACCTCAAGGAGGAGTAATTTCCCCAACACTCTTCCTTGTTTACATCAATGACCTGGTGAAAGATCTCCCTGCAGGAGTTAAAGCTGCCTTATATGCAGATGACCTAGTACTCTGGTGCGCTGATGAAAATGTCACCACAGCAAATTATAGAATGCAGCGGGCAGCAGACATGCTAGTGTCATGGGCAGAGAAATGGCTTATCACAATAAACACAGACAAAACCTCCACAACACTGTTTCTCCCTCGCCCCCAAGGACAAATCAGCTAACATACACCTAGGGACAACCGTGATCAAGGAAGAAAGCTACCCCACCTATCTTGGGGTGACATTTGACCAAAGGCTTACATGGAATAAGCATATTGAAAATGCAGAAGGAAAGGCCCGAAGACGACTAGGCATACTCAGAAAATTAGCAGGTACCAACTGGGGAGCAAATGAACGAAATCTAAAGAAGATTTATAATGGAGTAATAAGACCACACTTAGAGTTTTAGCTCAGCAGCATGGTCATCAGCTGCTAACTCACATCTGCAGTCTTTGGACAAGGTGCAAAATCAAGCTCTCAGGCTCATTACAGGAGCCATGAAAACTACACCAATAACAGAGATGCAGAAGGTTGCTGGATTACAGACATTGTCCCATAGAAGAGACACAAAAACCATGATCCAGATGGAAAAGTACAACAGTATGCCAATGCACCCAATGAAGGCAAGACTAGATGATCTGGCATTGGGACGTCTAAAGCGTAGCAGCTTTGTGCATCGGGGGAAAAGACTTATAAGACAGCATCAAGAAGACCTATCCATGAAGACAACACCACTGAAGCCCACCCTATACCCTGTACCATGGGAGCAGGCCAGCAGTGCCCTCCAAATTAATACAACAGTCAGTGGTCTCACAAGTGGATGTGAGTATAATGATCTGCAAAAACGAACTGCTACATTGAGTATGATCCAAGAAAGCTATCCCGATCAATCATGGATACATGCCTATACAGATGGATCAGCAACTAATGCTGTTAGGAATGGAGGTGCCGGTATCTTTATCTCATATCCTGACAACCACTATGAGACTAGACACATTCCCACTGGTAAATTCTGTTCCAACTATACAGCTGAGGTTCAAGCTCTAGAGCAAGCTGCAAATATGATTTATAACACCAACTCTGACTGCCACCAGGTAGTCATCCTCACAGATGCACTGTCTGTCCTGCAAGCTCTCAAGGGTGGTAAACTCCCGCATCTGAGAAATGAACTAAACAAGGTAGCTGCCAAAAAGAGAACCATACTTCAGTGGGTACCATCTCATTGTGGTGTACCCGGAAATGAAAAGGCAGATAAACTTGCAAAAAAGGGAGGAGAATGTGAACAAGAAGATAATGAAGTCACATACTTTGAGAAAAAGAGAGCTATCCAGACTATCAGAAGAGAACAGAACCAACCCAAAGACGACTATCACACTCTCGACCGGCAGGGACAGACAACTATTTTTCGACTCAGGACAGGGCATAACAAACTGAATAAACACATGCACAAGCTACGATTGTCTGCTTCACCACTGTGCACATGTGGATTAAACGAACAAACTGCTGAGCATGTTCTACAGGACTGTCCTCTGTATGACCAGTTAAGAAAGATATACTGGCCCAATGACTCAACACTAAACTCAAAGCTATATGGAGTTAAAGAGGAACTTCAAACAACAGTCGAATTCATCATGAGAACTCGTCTGACGGTGTAATCATCAAAGATGCGATCGCAAGAAGAAGAAGAAGACACTCATTTAATGCAGCTTCTCTGTTTCTAATGATAACAATCCACGTACAAACAGTTAATCCTACATGTATCAATGATTAATAATGGAAAATATGGGGAAAAATACATACACACACGCACATCAGTGAGTGGAGACAATAAAATCACTGGCTCAATCAACAAAATTCTTCATCTCATGCAAAGATATCATGTTACTAGACCACTTAGAAACTGACAAAATACAGGCTTGAAATTCATTTATGGTTGGCCAGCACTGCTGAAATTCTGTGCTGTTTACTGATAACAGCCAACAATTCACGTCAATCACTATTTTTTATGAACTTAACATTCTAAGTTGTTTGTAACCCTCCATCAGCTGTTCCAATACCCAGTGGGCTGATGTTTAGCAGTACTCCTGAAACTCAGGGACAATGATGTGCATGGAAATCACAGACATGTTGAGATTATCAACAAAT
The DNA here is from genome assembly GCA_024509875.1 of Oreohelix idahoensis. NCBI lineage: Eukaryota > Metazoa > Mollusca > Gastropoda > Stylommatophora > Oreohelicidae > Oreohelix > Oreohelix idahoensis. Next base: position 64,336 of record JAMPIV010015470.1, read on the forward strand.
CAAGCGCGCTTATTATTCCTTATCATGCTTCAATGCTCCGGATATTTTCATTTACAGAATATGCTCCTTAAATGTCGGTCCTACCATTACTGAAGGCACTGCACCAAGTTCAAAACTGTTTTTTGGAACATGACCTTCAATCTGACACTGGAAATCCATCACAGCTGACCTTCAAGCAAAGATGGCAGTTGATAGAGATCATAGCATAACATAAGCTATTTCTACTGCAGCCTTCAACCTGTATTTCTGGTTCCTCTTTGACTGACCTTATGTTTTTATACAGTGTGCAGAAAAAAATAGATCATGTACAAGAACACACTCCTTGTACTGAATGGAAACTGTGAAGTATAGTTTCTGCTCTGAAAGCCACAATTTCCTCAACAAATTCACACTGTTCCACTACACCCTTCCACTTGTATCTTATGTCTGGTTTTAAAAAAAATTATATATTATAACATTTAAAGAATAGGACTACCTCTCTCTTATGTATGTCGTAAGAAGTGACTAATATGAGGTTTTGCAATGGGCTGGCAACCTTATCATGTAAAACAAATTGCTACAGATACCACTGCTAAAGGACAGTGGGGCTAAGACACAAGCTTCGTGCAAGGGGGGCCCTGTGGCTCCATGCTTCAAATGGAGTGGAAAAGGAAATGAATTATTAATATCCGGTGATATGACTTATAAGGATAACTGTCCGATGATCTCTCACACTTGTTCTTTGACAAGTTTATGAAAGTGAGTTTTAACAGATTATAATGTATATGCCACAACTACTGTAGTAAATGTCATTCAGCAGATTTTGGTATATATTATAAGCATAATATAAAACTGCCATACAAGGTGACATATAAGATTGTGTATGGGGGCTGGCAAACCTCATCACGTAAAAAATATTGCCATAGAAACCAACCACTACAAGAACTTGTGACTGCTTGGTGCAGGCTTCCTGCAAGTAGACCAGAAGCAGCTGTGGCACTATGATCCGTGAGTACAAAGGAAAATGAAGATAACAATGTTCAATGGTTCTACAGTCACTCAAGACATTTTAATGCATAAAATAACCTGTATACCTGTATTACCTATATTTATCTCCAACAAATACAAAGTACTACCTGGTGTGCATACAGTTCTGCCATCTCTAAGCGTTTCTGTAAATCTTCCACCGAGCTTAACAGAGATCTGTTTTCTATTGCCTACAAAACAAAGACAGAAGAAACTGCATTCATGCTCATATCTGTCAAAGTTAACCTACCACATTATAATTATTAGTAGTAGTTACAAGCTGCGAGTCTCTGGTGCAGATTTATTTGCTGTCATGTAGACTAATTCTGGTTTAGCAATTCACAATGTGCAGAATAAATATTTTTAAACATTAAAGTGAAAAACATATATATATATATATATATATATATATATATATATATATATATATATATATATATATATATATATAATATATATATATATATATATATATATATATATATAAACAGTTCAATTTTTTTCCCTTTGCTTTACGATAGATATTTCATTTAAAAAAGATTGAACCAACAGTGTCGAACTGTAGCTGTCTTTAAATCTTTCACTGCTAGTTTATATTTTATATACACACACAAATATACACTCTTCACATATGCATCAAGTCACACACATTCACAAACACATTTTTTTCTTCTCCCTTTTTCTAACCCAAGACTAAACAACTAGTGAGAAGACAAAAGTTAGTTTTCTTTTTAAAGAGTAACTCTCAAGGTTACAGTATCAGAGTAAATCAAAGAAATCTTAACAAAGTCCTTAAATACTTGGGTGTGCAACATATACAGAAAATGCACACTGAAATTATGATCAGAATAACCGTAGCAACAATAGCACTGGAGAAAATTTGTAAAAACCTTTGTATAACAATTCTGTAACTATGAACAACAATTTTCCATTATATAAAACACATACTATCTTACTTCAGGGAATTATGGACAATTAACAAGCATGATTACTGAAGGTCACTGTGATGTGATTCTAGGGAAGGAAGTTAATAATTCTCTAGGCAGTTAAAATGTACAGTGAATATACAAGGCAACATGACTGTGATGATGTCACCATGATACAACGTTAAAATATCTCCAAAATTAATGATGAAATGTAGGGTTAAAAATAATGCGTAAGATACTAGGAGACATGCTCGCCCATGCCAGCCTTTCCCACCGCCATTAAAAACTAACGAGTTAGAAGTGCAGACGAAACGTTTACCCTTTGTAGACGGGAGAGAACGGAGGACACAAAAAAGGAAAAATATGACTGAACACGTGTTTGAAGTTTGAACGGCAAAAAAGATGCAAGTGGGGGTGAAAGGAAAAAAATTCACGTCCCCGAGTTGACATAAAGTAAGGAAATGGACAAGAAACGGACATTAGCTCTTGATCGAGACAGTCATTTCTTGGACGTGTTTCGATACTTGGTCTTTATTTGAATGCCGCGGCAAAACACATGAGGGAAGGTTCTCGAACAAATTTCAAAATTTAAACTTGAGAAAAAAATATGTTTTTTCTTAATAATAGAGTTATGAAAATAAAACCTAGCTAGTTTGATAGCCCATCTTGAGCAGAGAAATAATATGCTTTCATTTATACAGACGGATAGATAATAAAGAAGATATTGACAAAAGACTGTATTGTTCATATCATACAAGCGAATGCACTGTTAACCCATGTCACTAAAAGTTATCAAAATCTTGGCCTTGAGTCTGCAAACGTACAAATCGAGCTGTAATTAAAGAGAGGGAATGTGGTGGAGCATTGTAGCTAAAAATAACTTAGGCAGCAGATTTGTGTAGGAAATGCATGTAAAACCAAGTGTGTTTTTATGAAAAATCAAGTAGAGACAGACGGACTAACAGACCGTAATACATTCTTGACTGAGATTTGACTGAAGTGACTTTTGGTTGTTAATTTGAAAGCAAGGGGGGAAGTCGGCGATTGGTCAACGCATTTTATAGTAGCGGGATAGAGAGGTGAAAGTTTGCCATTCGACATAAGTCTGTTCAGAGACGCAGTTTAAATCCAAGGTGGTGTTAATTCCATAAGAATATAACTATATAGTGGGACGCCATCATACGGCCAGCAGCTCAGCTGAGTTTTGCTAGTAAATTTAACTGTGTTCTCAATTCTGAATTCTGGTAAGAATGAACAATATTTATTCTGTATATTTTAATAATTCGAGTGACTGATACTGCCATATCATAAAAATGATTACGACAAGTAAGTGTTCGCTCTAGATCCCCAGCCCTAGATCAGGGTCTAGAGACATACATACACAGAAAATATATAGGCACGCCTAACTGAAACTATGAAAAAGGATCTAGTGTTGAGATCAGTGGAACATATCACCTATCTTATTTAATAGCAGGAAGCTATTGAACATATCTCAGATGTAATGTAGTCTTGGGGAACTGATACTATGTGAAACCAACTTGGTAAGATGTGCTGTGTGGTCAGAGAGATCTGACCCAGTCTATGTGGTGTTGTTGTGTGTAGTGTTGTGTGCAGAAGTGGTTCAGGAAGTAGAGTTCTGACACATGACCAATACTTTTGTTTCAGAACTGTGAGTTTCTATTTGGCACCAAAGCGGTGTCAAATGCTGTAGTAATATATACAAGTATGGACCAGTACTTTTTGGAATAGCTATTGATTGGGTTATGAGAAACTATACCCACAATGAACAATTGGGTATAAAATGGACAAATGGAAAATTCCTGGGGGACCTGGATTTCGCAGATGATGTAGCATTCTTAAGTTCAACACCAAGACAATCCCAAGAAGCAATAAATAATTTGTGTCATCTCTCGGTTAAAATTGGTCTCCAAATAAATGCCTCTAAAACTAAAGCTATGAACTTTTCTAACGAGACCTTTGATATCATCTTGAACGGGGAAAAACTACAGAAAGTTGAAAGTTTCAATTATTTAGGCAGTAAAATGACTCAGGATGGTGACACAACAAGAGAAATCCATACTAGAATTGCTTTGGCAGCTAGCGCCTTCAATAGATTATCTAACATTTGGAAATTACGATCATTGAATATACATACCAAGCTTCGTCTGTTTAATTCAAATGTTATCTCAGTGTTAACATACGGCTGTGAGAGTTGGAAAATAACAAAATCATTGGAGAACAAGCTGAATACATTCGAGAACAAATGTCTTAGAAAACTCATGAACATCAGTTGGAAAGAATTCAAGACTAATCGACAAATAAGAGAAGACTCTAGGCAGAAATATGTCTCCGACTATATAAGGAAAAGACGATGGTCATATATCGGTCATGTCCTACGAATGCAAAACAACAGAATACCACTACAGGCGCTCACTTGGGTTCCTGAGGGTAAGCGGAAAAAAGGAAGACCAAAAGAAACACTCAGAAGAACAATAATAAGAGAAGGAAGAACGTTGGGCCTAAATAATGTGCAAGAGCTAAGAGGAGTGGCGTCACAACGAACAACCTGGAGAGCACTGGTTTCTGCCTTATGCGCCGTGTTTGGCGCTTAAAGAATTTATTATTATTATTATTATTATGGACCAGTGCAGTCTATCATTGTGTCAGAGCAGCCGTATATTGCCCCCAGCACGGAGAGGTGGGGCCACAAGACTTTTGTACAGGATCGACGCAGGCGAGATAAGTCATATCTGGCCTGCTGGACTTTCACCAACGACATTTTCAACTAAATTATCCCTAATTCACCTTTAAATAAAGCCATGACATTGGGGAAATTAAACTATATATATATATATATTCATTCCTTAAGTCAACGGACAATGTTTGGCAGTCATAGACTGGGAGTGATTACACCATCCCAACAGCATATCTAGTAATAAGTTCTCCTGTGACTATTTTAATATAATTGTTATTAACCAGTCATTTGAAATAATTAAGTACACATTTTCCATTTTATTATATCATATGATTTTGCATTCCATTTATGACTCCATAATATTTCTTATGTTCTGACCAACTAAACATTTGGTTCAGAACAAAATAAATTTATCAAAAGATTTAACTGTAAAAAAACTAAAACAGCCTGAGTTAGTTCAGTGTGTTATAAATTTTATTAATATTATTAGACTTCTTAAATCTCTGTGTGTGTGTGTGTGTAATTTACCACAACACATTACATATCAGTACCCTAGATTTTTAACGTAGCCACATTCATTAGTAAAAAAGATAATTGTGAGGTCGTAAGTGGTAGCAAGAAGGGCCTTCTGTAATTCACATCTACATTTATCTCAGGAGCCTTCACAGCTGACCTCATACATCACACTAGGTGACATCAACCATACAATACCATCAAAATCCACTACAATGACAAGTAAAATCACAACCAAAATTGATAATTTCCCCCTTAAACCAGGCAAAACTGAGATGACGATACAGATGAGTATACAGTGATTATAAGGCAAAACTGATGAATTAGAGGACACCAGAGACAGAAGATAACAGACACTTTAAAAAATATGATACAAAGTAGCCTCAACAACACAAATGACAGAGAAAGGCATGGAATGAAAGTTGTTGAGAAAAATGGTTGAATTTGCCAGTCAGTGATGCATACTGCCCCCTCCCCCCAATCTATCAGAGCATACCATCAAGACTGCAGACAGAAGACGGAAAACTACAGCAGCCGACCTTTGATGTGAAAATGGCAGCTGATCCCATGTCAGTCAGATGTTACCTGATTATGACATTCACAATGATAAAATCCTAGCTATGAAATGATATACAAGTCTGGTTGTTATGTAACTAATGGAAGTGAAGCAATAATGCTGATTATCTTGTCAATGTGCTTTGTTAATGTTAGTTTCAGAACAAACACCAAAGAATAACACAAACAAACACGCCCTTACATTTGACTGCAGTTTTTCCTGCAGCTCTGAGTTCTGTTGCTTCAGTTCCTCATTTTGTTTACTGCAGAAGAAATTCTATGTTAAAACAGTGAGCTATATTCATATTTTCATAATTTTTCATCTGAGACTGGACTTGGGGTTCTTCTATGGTTGTCATTACTCAACTTTAGTTTACCTCAAGCATGGCACGAGATCAGACAAAGTGTCTTACTTTGGTTATCACTACTCCCTTTTAATTCACCTCAAGCATGAAATGTTAACAAGAGATGTGACAAAGTGTCTTTCTTCTTCTTCTTCTTGCGATCGCATCTTTGATGATTACACCGTCAGACGAGTTCTCATGATGAATTCGACTGTTGTTTGAAGTTCCTCTTTAACTCCATATAGCTTTGAGTTTAGTGTTTAGTCATTGGGCCAGTATATCTTTCTTAACTGGTCATACAGAGGACAGTTCTGTAGAACATGCTCAGCAGTTTGTTCGTTTAATCCACATGTGCACAGTGGTGAAGCAGACAATCGTAGCTTGTGCATGTATTTATTCAGTTTGTTATGCCCTGTCCTGAGTAGAAAAATAGTTATCTGTCCCTGCCGGTCGAGAGTGTGATAGTCGTCTTTGGGTTGGTTCTGTTCTCTTCTGATAGTCTGGATAGCTCTCTTTTTCTCAAAGTATGTGACTTCATTATCTTCTTGTTCACATTCTCCTCCCTTTTTTGCAAGTTTATCTGCCTTTTCATTTCCGGGTACACCACAATGAGATGGTACCCACTGAAGTATGGTTCTCTTTTTGGCAGCTACCTTGTTTAGTTCATTTCTCAGATGCGGGAGTTTACCACCCTTGAGAGCTTGCAGGACAGACAGTGCATCTGTGAGGATGACTACCTGGTGGCAGTCAGAGTTGGTGTTATAAATCATATTTGCAGCTTGCTCTAGAGCTTGAACCTCAGCTGTATAGTTGGAACAGAATTTACCAGTGGGAATGTGCCTAGTCTCATAGTGGTTGTCAGGATATGAGATAAAGATACCGGCACCTCCATTCCTAACAGCATTAGTTGCTGATCCATCTGTATAGGCATGTATCCATGATTGATCGGGATAGCTTTCTTGGATCATACTCAATGTAGCAGTTCGTTTTTGCAGATCATTATACTCACATCCACTTGTGAGACCACTGACTGATGTATTAATTTGGAGGGCACTGCTGGCCTGCTCCCATGGTACAGGGTATAGGGTGGGCTTCAGTGGTGTTGTCTTCATGGATAGGTCTTCTTGATGCTGTCTTATAAGTCTTTTCCCCCAATGCACAAAGCTGCTACGCTTTAGACGTCCCAATGCCAGATCATCTAGTCTTGCCTTCATTGGGTGCATTGGCATACTGTTGTACTTTTCCATCTGGATCATGGTTTTTGTGTCTCTTCTATGGGACAATGTCTGTAATCCAGCAACCTTCTGCATCTCTGTTATTGGTGTAGTTTTCATGGCTCCTGTAATGAGCCTGAGAGCTTGATTTTGCACCTTGTCCAAAGACTGCAGATGTGAGTTAGCAGCTGATGACCATGCTGCTGAGCTAAACTCTAAGTGTGGTCTTATTACTCCATTATAAATCTTCTTTAGATTTCATTCATTTGCTCCCCAGTTGGTACCTGCTAATTTTCTGAGTATGCCTAGTCGTCTTCGGGCCTTTCCTTCTGCATTTTCAATATGCTTATTCCATGTAAGCCTTTGGTTAAATGTCACCCCAAGATAGGTGGGGTAGCTTTCTTCCTTGATCACGGTTGTCCCTAGGTGTATGTTAGCTGATTTGTCCTTGGGGGCGAGGGAGAACAGTGTTGTGGAGGTTTTGTCTGTGTTTATTGTGATAAGCCATTTCTCTGCCCATGACACTAGCATGTCTGCTGCCCGCTGCATTCTATAATTTGCTGTGGTGACATTTTCATCAGCGCACCAGAGTACTAGGTCATCTGCATATAAGGCAGCTTTCACTCCTGCAGGGAGATCTTTCACCAGGTCATTGATGTAAACAAGGAAGAGTGTTGGGGAAATTACTCCTCCTTGAGGTACCCCCTGATGGAGCAACACTTTTCTGCTCTGCAGACCGTCAAGAGTGCCTCTAGTTCTCCTGTTATGCAAGTATGACTGGATCCATTTCATCATGTTGCCTTGGATTCCACTTCTCCTAAGTTTTGCAATGAGGCCATCTTTCCACACCTTGTCAAAGGCCTGCTTGAAGTCGACCCAGATCGTTAGGACCTTTTTCTTCTCCTGGAAGGCATCTTCTATTGCTTGAGACAAGTAAGTAACTTGGTCTTCTATACTGTAGCATTCTCTAAATCCAGCTTGTTCCGGCACCAGGATCTGCTCAGACTCTAAATACCATTTCAATCTGTGGTTGACTATTCGCTCCATAGTCTTCCCAACACAGCTTGTGAGACTGATTGGCCGGTAACTTGCAGCCTCGGTCTTACATTTCCCTTTCTTTAGTATGGGTATTGTGATGGCTTCTCTCCATACTTGGGGTACCGTTCCTTTCAACCAGCTGTGGTTGAATATCTCAAGCAGTTTTGTCTTTGCTGCTGAGCTCAGATTTACTAGCATTTCGTTGCTGATTTTGTCTGGGCCGGGTGACTTTTGAAACTTAAGCTTGGAAATAGCCTTCTGTAGTTCTCCTAGTGTGATGGGTTCCCTCATTGGGGCAGGAGTATCTGTCTGTCCCATGGTTGCCAGTATTTCTTTTCTTATCTCTCTCTGATGATCTATGTTAATGGGTAAGTTGCTTTCTGAACTGTATCTTCTAGCAAACAAGTCTGCAGCTTGTTTTCCTCTGAAAAGTTTGCCACCTTCATCCAATGTGATAGTCTGCCTAGGTGAGGAACGCTCTTCATTTAGAGACTTGACTAATCTCCAAAGTTTCCTGCCGTCTTTCTCAAGGTTCAGCGATGCCGTTTTAGTTCTCCAGCTTTTCCGTTTTTCTTCTAGCTTTGTTCTCTGAAACTCTGCTACAGCCTTTTTCCATTTGTTGTGAGTTTCAAGTGAAGGCTGAGACTCTGCGTCCTTTCTAGCCCTGTCCATAGCTTCCTGACGTTCTTGGAGTGTGCTGGACCAGTATGGTATGTAGTTACGCCGGCATCCTTTGGGAATGGTTTCTTTTGCAGCTTGTAGTATGCATCTGTTGAAGTCTTTTACCACTTCATTAATGTCTCTGTTCTGTACCTTGAGGGTAGACAGCAGCGTGTTCACCTGATGCCTGAATAAACCCCAGTTGCCTTTTTTGTAGTTCCATCTTGTAATGGCTGGGCCTGTACTGAGAGTTGCACTCTGGACAGTAAGAAAGATTGGGCGATGGTCGCTTCCCCCTAGTTGGTCTCCTACTTCTCTACTAATAGATCCAGCTATATCTGGTGTGGAGAAGGCAAGATCTGGTGTTGAAGTTGTGTGCCATCCTCTGGAGTAGAAGGTAGGAGTATCTGTGGCATTATTGACTAGGATTAGGGAGTGATCATCTTGCCAAGTTTCAACCTCTTCACCTCTGTGATCCAGATGGTTATAGGGAGTGGCTATTAAAGTCTCCAACTGCTATAAAGTTGGTGGCTGGTACCTGTATAGAGCTGAGACTCAGGGGTTTGTTGTTCGGACAGTAATAGTTCAGGAGTTCTATTTCCATCTTGTCTACCTTTATCTGCAACAGCTGATATTCTGCTCCATCCATGAAGGTTTTCCTTTCGTGTGCAGGAATGTTATTCCTTACAAGAGTAAGTACTCCTCCTTTTCGTCTATCTTTTCTGTCGGATCTGAAGCATTGATATCCCCTTATTTTAAAGGTTTGATCTGCTTTCAAGTGAGTCTCTTGGATACAGCAAACACTGACTTGCTTCTCATACAAGATGTTTTCCAGCTCTGTCTTTTTGCTGTATCCAGCCTGCTTGCTGTTCACTCCCTCTGCATTCCAGTGCATCATGACAAGTGGCACTCTGGGTTTCTCTTTTTCTGTTTTGTTTTGGTCAGTAGTTCTCCTCCGCCGTCTGCTGACTCCACAAGACGGTCTAGAGGGTCCTCCAGTAGCTGAGGGTGGGCTCTGTCGAGGCTCAGAGCCCGGCACTGCACCTGCCTGGTGGAGCTCCACAGGGCGAGCACCAGTACGAGATTTATTTGACGGTGTACTCTCCATAGAAAAAAAAAAAGCGAGTTGCGTGATACTGTGGTTTCCGGTGCGCCTTCTGGCCCAGTATCTACGACTTTAGCACCTGTTCAACGGGAGAGTGGGCTCATCCCTTAATCTGTTTATGTTCCCAGTAGTAGACTATTCGCAAGCAGCCTGGAGGTGTCACTGCTCTGCGCGGACCTTGTTTACCGAGGCGGCGTCCGAGCTCGTATGGTGAAAATATGGTTGCGTTATCTTCAAAATAGCCCTGTCTTTCCCATGGCTTTTCTGCCATCCTGCAACTTTGAGTTAGGGAGTTCTGAGCTCCAGTCTCTTTCCCAGGCATTTTATCCTGGCCTGGCACGCATACAGAGGACCCCACTTCTGGTTCTAAGTTAGCAGTTGGGGATAGGTGGGGTAGCACACTGTGCATTCCCCGTCATCCAGGGGGCTCTCCAACTATGCAGAGCTTGCACAATGCTGTGCTCTGGTTCTGGGCTCTCCCAAGGAATCCTCACGTCCTGCACAGAGCCACTTCCAGATACCCACCACCTGCCAACCCTCCATTGTAGAAATCTCCTGCATGCGGCCATCCAGTCAAGAGCCAGTATTAAGTCTGGTGCCCAAGTGATCCCCCCAAGCTCAGTGTGCAATGCTGGGTTCTCATCATGCTGCAACACAGGGGGGATTGTGATGCTCAGCCATCTCTCTCAACTCTGCACCGATAAGTGACATCGGGGACTTAACTGTGCCTCAGTACTGGGAGGCCCCGTTTCCGGGTACACCACACACAGCCAACTGAGGCAACGGTCGCCGTGGGCGTGTCTTCAGTGGGGAAGTTGTGGAGTCTTCCTGTCCATGTTCTTGCACATCCTAACACTGCCCACAAGACATCGGAGGTTTGGAGAGTGGCCTTCTCTGCTTTTTTGAGCCGGGGTGGGCTCCCCGGGCAAGTCTCGATGGGGATCGGGACGTGTTCACACGCCAGTGGGCCCAGCATCAAGTGTCTTTCAATAGTTATCATTACTCAATTCTAGTTCACTTCAAGCATGACAAGAGATGTGACAAAGTGTCTTTCAATAGTTATCATTACTCAATTCTAGTTCACTTCAAGCATGGCATGTGACAAGGTGTCAATGTTATTACTTTTCCATTTTTAAGTAGTTTATTTAAAGCAAGTACAGATCTTGACTGCCTATCCAAGGAATAACATTCATTCATGCTTTCACTCCCTATGGAGCATGAAGCCACAACAGCAGCTGGTCCCACTGAAGGAAGCTTATACAAAAAGCATTCATGTGCTCTTGCAGCAGTGGTTCCTGCAGCAATTTGTTTTGCAATTATCTTTCCAGCCCTATACATAACCTCATATTTATTATTCTTATCTTTCCCAAGGGATCAGATATTCACAATGTCTTCAAAAATATTATGAAAGACTGTAATTAATAATAGGCTGTATATTACTAACAGTTTAAAACAAAAAGAAAGATATGAAATATGATTAATGATTTTGTCATTTCAAATATTAAAACAAAAATAATCTCAGGCTGAAACTTCCTGTCCATTTGTTACTTACAGCTTAGCTAATCACAGAAATAATGACAAAAACCTAAATCTTATCAGTTAAAACTAACACTACCACCAGTTGCTGAGAAGACAGACTTACCTGACCTTGGACAATTCTAATTTCAGTCTGTCTAAATCTTTAGTACTTTCTGCAGCAGTCTGGGAATATCCAGAAGATAACAAAATATTAAAAATATTGCTGAAAAATATTTGGTTTTTATACTGATTAAACTCAGTAACAACACAGCAGATAACACCATGTAAATTGTGCACAGAAAGGAGATGAATATAAAGTAAAGGACATGTGGCACCACATCATTTCACTGTATTATCTTTTGTTAGCTTATTTTTTAATTTAAAATGCCAAACCAGGACAACTCTAGCCCTTTATATCATTTTCACAGTGCAGTAACATTCAAGTTCCAATTCCAGTATCATTCTCAATAAAATAGATCTATCACTGTTACCAGACAAAACATCACGTGATTTCGACCCTTCTGTTATACAAAAAAATCACATGTGATTTCAACATTTCAGTTACAACACATCACATGTGGTTTCAACACTTCAGTTATACAAAACATTACATGTGATTTCAACACTTCAGTTATACAAAACATCACACGTGATTTCAACACTTCAGTTATACAAAACATCACATGTGATTTCAACACTTCATTTATACAAAACATCACATGAGATTTCAACCCTTCAGTTATACAAAACATCACGTGTGATTTCAACACTTCAGTTATATAAAACATCACATGTGATTTCAACACTTCCATTATATAACAAACTACATTCATTCACTGCACTCCTTTTTCCCCTCCCTCCCTGTAGACCATAAACTACCACTACAGCTGGTCCACTTGCATGACGCCAGCACAAAACATTCATGTGCTTCGGCAATGATGGTTTCTGCTGCAATTTATTGTATACAATAACGTTACCAGCCCCCACTGTACACCTTCACATTAGTCACCTCTTCCAACATGCCTGATGGAGTAGTAGTCCTGTTCTTTCAGCCATATCCTCAGAAACTCCTGAGAACTAAATCATCATCAGCCTTGGCAGAGAGTGGTAGAACTTGGGGCAATGGGAAAGTAGAACTGGAAATTAATCAACTGATACATGGCCATGCCAGGGATAATGATGCCATTGTGTATACTCATGAGTCTGTGATTGTGGTGAGAAATCAGGTTGAGGCTTCTCTGCTAAAGTAAAAAAGGGCAGAATCGTCGCCGAACATAGCGGGGCTTACAAGAAAGCAACCCAGCATGAGAATGGAGGTAGAGGCAGCTACTGCAGCCTTAAGGTAGTTAACTGAACAGGCATTAACAAAGGCAGCCATTGTGTCAGACTCTCAGTCCATACTTCGAAAGGTTCAAAATAGTTGGCTACAGCATTAATGGAAAACATTCGTAGAAGCTTTGAATCTGCAGGACCTGGTGTGGATCTACTGTCCTGGTCATGCAGGGATATGTGGTAATGAGAGAGCTGACAGACTAGCATTAAGAGCACCCACAGTGGGGACACTGGATATAGATAAAGGAGAGATACTGAGAACAATTAATGATCACCTGTTAGAGAATGACACTGCATTAGATGAATCAAGGTTAAGACTGTTAGAATTTGGATCAAACATAAGGCCAGCAGAGATGGTCATATGAGAGGACGCATCCATCTTGTACACAACCAGCGAGCTACAGGAACAGTTAGCATACACACTCTTCAACATTTACTGAGGGAGACTGAGCACCTATGGGTTTGCCCGGAATGCAATGATGTCAATTCTATTCAACAATAAAAATAACACATGGCAATAAACTACACAGAAGAATGTAAGTATGACCTACATGTCCACAATATTTCCTGTCAATTCAAAGTGACTATAAATTATATTTTAATCTCCATTTCACTTTCTGTAGTCAGCATGTGGCAGGACATGAAATTTGTTTGTGGTTATGAAACTGTCTATGGTAGTATAACATCCATATATGAACTGTGGTAGTACTCCATCCCACATAATAGAATTTTAATTTGTTTTGACACAAACTAAAAGGGGAAAAACTGCTCTAGTACAGCAACAAGATTCTAGATCAAAGGGAGGAAAACAAAAAGCTCAGAATAAAATCATTTTTAAACACTATTTTTAACTCTGAAATGTCACAAACTGGCCATAACAGCAATGTGCGTTAGGTATTCAAACACATCTGCTGCAGTATAAATCCTAACAATGACTAATATCAAAGCTCAGTCTATAAAATCAATATCCAAGTTTACCTGTATGCCTACGCTATATTTAGCAGTGTTGGACTGGAGAGACGTTTGTGTATTTATACATTACTGTATGTTTTTATTACACACATGGTGAAAACATGACTATTTTTCTCTGCTGAAATGAGTCTAAAATAATAAACACTGTGCTTGGAAGTACTTCCTTCTGTTCTGTCTTCTACAAACACTGTGAAGTTGCATTGTGGGTTTATCAGTTATAAGAATATGACAAGATCTTCAGAAAGACTATATGATGACATGAATGACAATGGGGACAGTGTTACTAAGATACAAGAATAACACAGCCATGACTATGAAGTCTTCATCAAGAAGGAAAGTTACTCCAGATATGCTGTTGTGTTTTATTTGTTTTAGGTGTTTTCTACTCGTAAATTTATCTTTCTTTCAAGGGGAGTATGTCTTCCTAAAAGAACACCCACTAGTGACTGATTGCTAACTAATATAAATTGTAGCTGTAAATATTGAATTAATAAGCACTCATAGACCAAAAGAGGTAGTAATCACATGGGGGCAAGATGAGGTGGTTGTAAAGGGTAATTAAGTGTATAAAACACCTCTAAAGGTTAATACTGTGACCACAATGAAATGTGCCTCAGTCTCACCACTCTTCAATGTCTTATGGATAAGACTTTTTGGTAAATGACCAATGGAGCATTCCATTTCCAAACTATTGGAAGGCAAGGGGAAACCATCATCGCATAATCTTAAGTTTAGTAACAGATCAAAACAGCTTCTATTTACAATAACAATTAGTAGTGTGGTTTCTGAGGGGTCTCAGGCGTGATAAAGAAAGAACAGAATCACTGCTGCCTCATGCATGTCTCCCGTGGTGACTAATGCATTAGGCTGTCAACCTCACCATGAATAACACATAGCTACAGAAACTGCCAGTGCAGAAGCAAATGAAGTACTTTGGCACAGACTTCCTACACCAGTTGTATTTTTGCAGGGACATTTACAGTGGAAGTCTCTGCAGTAATTAACTGGAGTTATGTTTGCAGGAACTCTCTACACAGTTATAAACTGGTGCTATGCTTGCAGGGATACACATATTTGAATGCTGCATGTATAACTTGAAAGCACATTTTTAAAGGCATTTGTTTCTGCAATTTCTGCAGTTACAAATTTATATCTGAAATGTTTGCAGATACAAATTGGCTGTTTGATTGTGGGGATACAAACTGGAACTTTCTGCAAATTATATACTGACTGCACACTTTTGAAGACATTTGCGACATAAATTTCTGCAGTTATAACATGATAGTATATTTCTGGGGAGACATGTATCTGGAACGTCTGCACGATTAGAAATGGTTGTAATACTTGCAGGAGACTCACTCCATTGTTGCAAATTGTATGCGTATACTTGGAGACACACATATTGGACCCTTCCATACAAAATTGTAGTTGTGTGCAATAAATATATTTGGTTCAAAATACAAATATAAGAAATTGTTTTATAAATGTATAAGGCTTCACATAACATAAAATACAACGGCTTTTGCACAGTATATATTTGATATTCAAATAAACAGAAATGGTTTGCATCTATGAAAAGGTTTCATATATATATATATATATATATATATATATATATATATATATATATATATATATATATATATATATATATATATATATACACACACACACACACATATATATATATACTGAAGCACATTAAATATGCACCACTATTATATATACTGATGCCGAGAAGCTGGAAAAAAAAAGTGTGGGAATGGATTTTCCCCGTGTTTGTCATGAGGTAGAGAGCGAATGGCTGCTGGAATGGAAAGTGCATGATTCAACCCACGTGTTTGTGTACAGACTACATGAAAACAATGAAAGTTACACGTGCAACACGATTCCCAACAGCTATGACCCTGAAAATGTGTACTTGTTGTGGCAGTATACTCGGTATAAAAAGGCCATTGAGACAAAACACCCAGTACATGTGCTTGAAATGCCACGACTATCTGAAAACGACCGCCAACGAGCCATTGGTATGTTGGAGACCGGAATGAGCTCGCGGGCCATTGCCAGAAGGATGAATTGCCACCACAGCACTATTGTACGTCTCAATGAATGTTACGGAACCACTGGCAGTTCCCGGGATAGACTTCGGAGTGGCCAACCACGAGTTACTACCCCTGCGCAAGATCGTCATATTGTGCTGAGTCACCTAAGGAATCGTTCTCTCCCGACAAGTCAAACAGCAAGAGCAATAGTGGGTAGACGTGGGCAAGTCTCTCGAATGACAGTCATACGACGACTCAGAGATACAGGCCTTACTGCAAGATGACCTTATGTTGGGCCAAACTTGACTCACAGACATCGTCAGCAGCGCCTGCAATGGGCAGAGCAACCTGTCAGATGGACTAGACTGCAGTGGAATGCTGTCCTATTCACAGATGAGAGCAGATTCAACATATCCTTTGCTGATGGACGTATGCGGATTTGGCGACGGTGTGGAGAGCACTTTGCAGATTGCTGTGTTCGTCAGCACAACCGATTTGGAGGTGGTAGTATTCACATTTGGGGAGGATTCAGTTTTCACCATCGCTTGCCTCTGGATGCATTGGTTGCTCCTGTGTTCACAAATTATCCAGACTTGCAGATTCTCCAGCAGGATAACGCACGTGCGCACACCGCATGCATTACGCAGCAATATCTACAGCAGCAGAACATTGTGACGATTGATTGGCCTGCCCTATCACCAGACATGTCCCCTATAGAACATCTGTGGGACGAGCTTGGACGTAGAGTCTACAGGCAAGGTTCTCCAGCTAATCTGCAACAGCTCGAAGCTGCTCTTACACGTGAATGGGACTTGATTCCCCGGAATTTCCTTCAGAGACTTGTGCGTTCCATGCGGAGCCGCTGCCAAGCTTGTTTGCATGCACACGGTGGACATACCAGATACTGAGGATAGTGTGAATGAATTTTTGTATTGGTTGCATTTTTGGTTTTCTCCCTTGCCTGCACAGAATGCAATGAATTTCATAACAATCAAATGTACAAATTAATGACCAGCATGTATTCATAGGAAAATGAATAAAGATTCCAAATATGTAAACTTGTAAACACTTATATTTACATTTCACACTCTGTTCCTGGATTATACAGGTGGTGCATTTTTAATGTGATTCAGTATATATATATATATATATATATATATATATATATATATATATATATATATATATATATATATATATATATATATATATATATATATATATATATATATATATATATATATATATATATATATATATATATATATATATATAAGCTGTTAAATACTTTGGTCTACTGAAGCTGACTCTCAAGATGAAGACACCCGAACAAAATGCACCACACCAAGGGAAGTGAAAATGGAAACAAGGTGTACATTTTTACATCTGTACACCATAACATTTTGCCAACAATTGTTACGTTTCATGCCTTGCAATTTCTATATCAGTTATGAGGCTTATAAATTTATATTTAAATCCACAGGAGGTAAGGTATTCATGCTACAAGTTAAAATAATCAACTTATCTTGTACAATATTGACTGTAACCCTTAGTTACTTACTTAGTCATTCCCCTTCTACCGTGAGGTGTAGAGGTTTGGAAGAGAGAGCGCCAAACTATCCTATCGGCTGTCTTTCAAAGCTCTTTGTCACCAATGCATGCCTGTGTATCTTGGGTAAACAGGCCACACGCAAAGTCTCTTAACATGCCTTTTGCTTGTAATTACTTTCTACATCTTTCCAAAGAGTTTCAGTTATCTTCCAATGTGAACAGGGCTGTTAAATAAGTACACTAACAAAGCAACAGGAATGAAGAACAAATACACTAACAAATTAATAGGAAAAATGAACTTGACACATGTAAAAAAAAAAAAAAGATGACTCAGAAAAGAACTGAAAAATCCACACAGAAAATTGAGAGATCACAGACAACACTGAAACAACAACTATATCTGAAAATACTGCAGACAAAGAATAAATTATTACTGAAAAACTGTGTGAGTAAAGCTGATGAACACATCATCTCAGAATAGAAGCATCCCAAAAAAATATGAACGAAGCATGGCAGAAGACATGCTGAAAAAAAAAAAACATGACTGCACTGATACCTTACGGCTGTTTGTACCCTATACCAGAGCGCTCTTTTAGTTTCGGTGACCGGAATTCTGACACCGGGTATAAAATTTTCATGTGCACCGTAAACGACTACTGAGGGTTTTGGCGGGGAAAATCAGCTGATGTGTGTGTAAAATCAGTAAAATATAAATCATTACACACTCGTTCTGGATAAACACAGCGCTAAAATTCTTTTGTGTACTATAACTTTGTTCTGTGTTCTATGTTTGATTGCATTTTTATTTGATTGAAATTATATTTGTAGGAGTTACAGACTTTTGAAAACAGCGTCATCATTTGAGGAAATTCATAACAGAAGTAATCTTTTTATTAATGTAATATCTAAAAATCGGCCCATTCGTATGAGTTTATAATTATAAAGACTTCTCGAAGGGAAGCTAAAGATTATTTCCACATACTTATTTTTTTGGTTTCATATCTTGAGAATGTGTGGTAGTCAGTTTTGTGAGTTTGGCATTACAAGAACAAGCATATTGTCACCAGATTTTATAACATTTAAATCACTGTAAACGCATTCCTGATACTCGCAAATCTTAAATAAGGTTGTAAAAAAAGAACTTTTTGTAAAGCATCATCTGTTTTTGCATTTTCATTCATTTATAATGATACTTAACTAGACGTATATGAGCGTCAGAAAACATGTAAAGCTATAGATAGATTACTTCCACATACTTTGATCTATCTTTCAAGTCTAGTTAATCTTGTAATAATATGAATGTCTTTTTTTTAATTGTGTGTGAGATAAGGACTGTTCCATTAGTGTTCTTTGGTAGACAATCCTGTGCACACGACGGCTGCCAAAGAATTCTAAGTAACTGTTTGTATATCTTCTTTCATTCACAGATAAAGCATTCTACAGCCTTGTGTTAGACTTGATACTCCCAAATATTCCATTATCTTTATACATACACAAGTAAACTATACTACATAACAACGAAATGGAACATACTTTTTTTTGCATCATATGAATTGTGCCAGTGCACTGTGCAGAGCCTGTGGCAAGAGAGCATTAACTTCCAAAACAAAAAGTTCAAATCATAAAGCACTAAACTGTTCTAATTACGTTAATGATCTGTTCTTTGTGTTTGGAATTAACGTATCAGATGATAAACCCACAGAGCATTCGACTATATTTTGTAAGAAGTGTTACTTACGAATACAAAACTCAAAAAGGAGGCATAATGAGAAGTGTCTTGAAACAGCCAAGTTATTATCGGAAAACAGTCAGCACATCTGGAAAGACTATGACCATAATTTAACTATAAGTGAATGTCAACTGTGCAATTATTTTGCAAAGACATCTTTTGGTGTTTTAAAAACAAAAAGCTGCTCTATCCCCTGTGATGTTCTTTCTGACCCCTCCATGTCTAGTCAGTCAGTTAGCTGTAGTCAGTCAGTTTGTTGTAGTCAGTCAGTTAGTAGTAGTCAGTCAGTTAGCTATAGTCAGTCAGTTAGCTGTAGTCAGGATAGCTCTATACAGCAGGAGGTTGATGTGCCTGCTCACACTAGTGATGATATGGTTCAGCTGGAGGTTGATGAGTCATCTCACATTAAAGGCGATACCATTATTCATTTGGAGGTGGATAACACTACTCGCCCTAGCATGCCAGTTTTTGTTGCCACATCTACACCTATCAAGTCAGTTATACATACAACAAGTACATCCACCTCGCCTGTCTTCAAAAGCGACATCACAGTACAACAGTTACTTGCTAAGCCACCTTCACAACCACTAACACAAGAGGAAGAAACCCTATTCACATCCATTGTTAGAAAAAAAAACTAGAAGCAGCAAAAAAATAATATCATAAAATGCAAAACCAGAGGACAGCCTATTGTACTACAAAAACTAATTAAACATAGAAGAGAAACATCAGTCACCAGAACGCCAACAAAATGTAAGCGATCTCAATTTCTCCACACTGTTAGGAAACATATTGCTGGAACATCAACTGACTCACTAGACCTGCAGCAGGCACATGAACTACAACGCTGTTCAGAAACGTCACGTCAGGAAATTTGCAGGAAAGCAGGCATTGAAAGTAGAGTTAGAATATCCAAAGAATTAGCAATAGCCATGAAGGAAACAGTAGGTCTTATGTGGGCACTGGAGAGAAAACAGAGAATTTTGAAAGACGCGCCAGCGGTATTAAAAATATAACTTCACAATTAAAATTTATAATGGAAACTAATTTGTTACAAATTTCTCCATCTGTGAATGTACAGATTCCTCCTATAAAAAAAAAGGAAGCGTGAATGATAATTGAGCGAAATTTTGGGGCTAGAGCAAATTATGGCAGTTGTTGCGTGAGAGTGACAGAATTAACAGTGTGGAAATCATTTAATAGGTGTATGTTTTATTTATTAAATTGAACATTTCGTTTTACTCATAACCATACTCATTTTTACATGACATATCGTGATGTATGATTGAGATAATTGTTAGCTCTCATGTTTTGGGGACAATTGGGTGTGTTATTTTAAGGTAATAAATGTGGACTTGCAATTTAATGTTTCAATAATTAATGTTTGACGCATAAAACCAAAACAAAACTATGATATCCATTTTCTGCAGGTTTTCTACTTTTGATTTCTGTAATTTGTTATGCATATTGATTGTGACCGTTTTAGTGTAAATTGCATTAGAAACAAACCATAACAAAATATTAAAAAAAAACG
The DNA here is from genome assembly GCA_024509875.1 of Oreohelix idahoensis. Taxonomy (NCBI): domain Eukaryota; kingdom Metazoa; phylum Mollusca; class Gastropoda; order Stylommatophora; family Oreohelicidae; genus Oreohelix; species Oreohelix idahoensis. The sequence continues at coordinate 85,069 of JAMPIV010015470.1, forward strand.
TACATTTTACACTATTTCAGACTATTTTATCTTCTGTTCTAATTGTGATAAAATGTTTGTTCTTGTTCTAAAATTTACTCTAACATTTCTAGTCTAGCTTTATGCAAAGAGTTGACCACGTGACCTCTGTCATGATAGCTATAAATAGCGCGGTCAGGAAAAACTAAAACATCGCTCGCAAACAGCCGTGACCTGCCTATGATCCTCACTTTGAAAGTAATAGAAGACAGTGAAAGAAAAATCACAGCGGTAAACAAAACAGAATAAAACCAGTTTCATTTCCTAACCAAAGTATTTACTGTGCTAAATAACAAATACAGTGACGTGCACTTAATTCGGACCTCAAGATGCATTATCAAAAGGTTTGAATTAACACTTATTCTAATTATGTTCAATGGCAGGATTTTGCACTGTGCTGGTTATTTTTGTTCTGCCATTGCCAGCCCTTTAAAAAAAATGTCAGCATATTACTTACAGGATGATTAACAGATTTGCCTATCAATAATACCTTAGTTACGCTGTCCGCATCGTGGAGTATTTGGTATCGATGAAAAGGGGATTTTTTAATCTTCTGGATTATACCACATTAAAAACTGACTTTCTCATAGCTCTGCTTGGTTTGGTATTCAAAAACCTCAATATTTTTTACGCTAACTTCCTTATAAGGAGAGGTCACGCAGTGACCTCATGCTCTCATTCATGGAACATAAATGTTTTTCTTTTTGATTGGTCATAACAACGCTCTGGTTGGGCTACGCAAATCTGGAAGGTAACAACAGTGTGAGGATTTACTGTGATTTTATTTTCAACAGGCCCCATTTTTCTTCTCCATGTATTATTTGTGTTTATTTATGAGGAGTTACGGTGGGTTTTAATTTCATTTTGCCCCAGTCTTCTTTTCTCTGTAAAGTAATTGCGTTCGTTTTATTTTATTAGGCAGTTGAGCGCGTAGTTATTATTAGGCGGGGTAAATTCTCCCGACGTTAGGAGAAATTCTGTAACTCCCGTACTTACTATGTTTAATCGTAGGGATGGGGGAAACACGACCCAGGTTTCAGTGCTGCAACCAATGAATTTACTCGGGTACTAGAACGGCAAGAATTATTATCTAACGTTAGGGAATTCTTTTGCGCGGGGGGCAGAAATTACTTCGTGATTGGCTTGATAAACATGAGTCATAAGTTAGTTTACGATATCATTGGCGGAGGTCAGATTTCATTTTATTGCAGAAATATTATTGGTCAAAGGTCGACCCAAAGCAACACTACGGGATGACTCATAGCGTGGGTTTCGGCATCAATATTTCTATTATAAATAACGGCGTCAAAAGTTTTATCGCGCGAGTCAATAGAAATTTTCCTGCCGTGAAATCCACGCCTTATCGTCTGCTCAGCGAGTTACGAGGTGCTCAGCGAGAGAAATTTTATAATTGGGTATGTTCATAACTTAGTAACGAGTAGATAGTTTATATAAGATCTTAGATAACCCGCCCGGGTCAGTCGGTTATAAGTAGTTACGGCAGGCAAATTATTCAGTACAGGGGATTTCCCTCAGTGAAAAGACTGTTGTGACGCCAAAAGGCTAGACACGCATACCTAAGATTTAGGTCAGCCTGTGTCTGGGGGTTTTCCTAACAGTCAGATAGTAAGTTGGGGCGGGAAGGAGATTGTAAATTAGTTCGACCCTTGGGTAGGAATATTTGTTTAGATTTGTGTAGGGGAGAGGTATTAATTTAGGGGAAAGACGGGAGAGGTATTAATTTAGGGTGTTTATGTGTTAGGGATGAAAATATATGTTGACGTCTTCTTGCTGATTTTTTGTTCTACAGCATTTTCACGGCTCAGAATGGAGGCTGTTGTAGACTGCCCTTAAAACTCATCACGTTATTGGGCCTCTCAGGAGTAGAAGGCTCAAGACATCGCCATAGGTGAAGAGGACTGGCGACGCGGTAATACCGGCGCCCAGTACGTATGCACCAGTGAAGAAATAAAAAAGTTCTCATGTAGTGAAGCCCATGCTTCAGCGGGAATGGGTTTATCTTTAAAATCCGGAGCTCTTAGCTCATTATACCACTCCAAAGAGGCGTGGCCTGGAGGTTGGTTTTATGTATATACGGCCATAATAATGCCGTTTGTCCCTAAACCCTAAGAGGGTTAAATTGGCCGTTAAAGAATTGTCAGCAGCAGTGAAGCATATACATCCCAAGTCAAGTACAGTCATTATTACCAAAGTCATCAGCAGCAGTAGTCAAGAAAGGAGAGAGGGTCATCATTCCTTTTCAGAAAGCTAATGAGAGGAGGGGCATAAACGGAGACGCCACTCAGCAGAAGCCGGTAGTGTCAGAGAGACACCAAATCAGAAGAGAGGGAGAGAGAAGCTAGAGAGTCAGATATACCGACTTAAGGGACAGCCTTTGAGTTAGCACTGTAAAAGGCAGTTGGTGGAGCAGTGCTTATAGTATTGTTGTTAGCTGTGTAGGACATCAGACAGTGCATTCAGATTTGCGTAGACATTTAGGTATACGTCTGCAGCAGGACAGCGGGTTATATTTAATAATAATAATAGGATAGTCAGGAGTGGTGGCTCTTAACCTTTAGCACGCTGCATAAAAATTCAGAAAACTTGCCCAACCACTGCATTCTTTTTCACAACGCCCCATTTTTATGGTGGGTGACTTGTAAATTCTATAGTTTTTTGGTTTTTGGTCAATTGCTATAATTTTTAGACTGTATAGAAATGAATGAATGATGAATCTGATGATATAAAATTTGTTTGTGTACATGTTAGATGTGATAGGAAGAAAGGAAAGGAAAGATGAAAAAAACGAAAAAAAAATTAAAAAAATAAAAAAAAAATTTTTTTTTTAATTTTAAAATTTGAAAAAAAATTTTTAAAATGACCAACAAACAAAGAGTCCATATCCCTTGCATCTCAATGAAAGTCATTTGACCAATAGACTAATACAAATCAAATGACGATCTTTTCGTTACACCCATCATCAGTAGCAAAGCAACAAACTCCCTAGCCAGCAGTGACATTCGGCCGTACTCCTAAACCTTTCCGATATTCCTAATCCTAACCCCGAAAATTATACATACTAGAAATGCCATTTTACTTTCGTTTCCATCTCAGCCATCAAACATATTCTGAGAACCGATATCAGCGCTTATAAAGACAAAAATCTCATCCACACCGCATGGCGTCAGAATCCAATAAAATTAGAGCGAAAATGGCCGCATGTTGATGCCGATTCATTTCGATTTAAAAAATTTACAAAAAATAAATGCGGATACACCCATCACTTTTTTAAGATCGGAAACGGAAGCTAACTCTCTTGCAAATAACATTAGAACTTAACATCCGGGGCTGAAATCACGTGTACACAAGTCCTAATGCTAGAAACGATGATAGCCGCAAGGCGCCACATTGCGCCTCCAGCATGGAGAACATAGGTTACGTTCGGCGCAATGTGGCGCCCGCAGCATGCTAAAGGTTAAGTCAGAGACCCCACCAAGTAGATTTTTGGTTAATCCTTAATTTTCTTCCAAGCAGGTTGAAAGAGAGAGTGAAAGGGTTGGGTTATATTGTCTGTCATTTTAATTGTTTTGGTTCTTTTCAGGTGTGCGACCTCGCACGTTATTTATTTTGATGTGTTATTTATTTTGTTGTTTAATAAACTATAAAATGTATACTGGATCAGTGTCTCTATAACTATACTGTACGTATATGCTTGTCTGTATAGTTGTGTCTGTGGAACTTTAGTGAAACCGTATCTCCTTTAATGGCAGTCAGAGGTGGTGAGTCTATAGCTCTTAACTAAGTCGCGAGTGGCGAGGGATAGTCAATATCAGTTCTCACCCTCGAAGCTATAAGTCTCATCCTTCCACACTCACTGTATTCTCATCTAAATCTATCTTCTCAGACTTTCTCATACTAGTGTCTTGTCTATATACTCAGACAAGACTCTAAAACTTAAATCCACTTCGTGACAAACAGCTACTTCTGCCGGTAAACAACTGTGCTCTATTGAACGTGTTGTTACTCTATTTCTCCCTGGATTACATTCTAAATCTCATTAAATTGTGTTCTATTACTTCAAAATGGGAAGAAAAGGTAAGAAAGCAAAGCAACTATCTGCTGCAAGAGCACGTCGACAGTATGTAATTTCTAGCAATGGTAAGACCGAATCAGCAGTGAATGATAAGCAAACTGATGTAGGCTCAACATCGAATTTCTGCATTCCAGTATCCGATAGGCCTATAGTTCAAATTGCTGATCCAATAGTGCCTTTCACCACTGGCCCAAGTCGATCTGATATAAAAATGAACTTGAGCGCGAGCAAGAATGGTGCTTCTCATAACACTGTTTATGCTAAACCTACGTATAGAACCATTGTGGACATTCCGTTTTTCAACAATGTTCTCAGCAATGTGTGTTGCAATTTGTACAAGCAGAGCACATTGCACACAAGAACTGACAACACCAAGTCAAAGGGTTTCTCCCTCTTCCTGGAAGTTGTGTACGACACATGTGAAAAAGCAATTTCTGGAACGTACACATCTGAGAGGGAACCAGAAGGCCGCGGCCCTCTGGGACATGCAATCAACAAATCTGCTGTTCTTGGTGCTCTCATGTCTGGAATGGGCCCATCTACGTTCAATCTCTTCTGTGAGAAACTAGACCTCCCTGGCCTGCACCAGAAAACATTTCATAAATATGCAGATCAAATTTTTGATCATTTGGATACTATGCACTCTACAGTATTTCAATGTCTGAGCTGAACATGCTAAGAGTCAGCATCGTACAATTAATAAGAAAGAAGTCATTGACATCTCTGTCAGCTTTGATGCAACATGGTGTCACGAAGTGGTTTTAAGTTTATAGAGGTTGCCTGAATGAAAGCAAGACCCTAATATGAGAAAGTCTGAGAAGATAGAATTTAGATGGAAAATGACATGCCTGTGGACAGGTGAGACTATTGGCTCAAGAGATAGACCCAGGATTTGACCCTCCCCTTGCCGCTTCGTGACTTCAGAATGGCTATAGTCTCCCCGCCTCTGACTGCCTTGAAACACAAGGAGATAAGGTGTATAAATACGACCACAGACACCACTATACAGACGACGTAAAGTAAGTATAGTAAAGAGTAGAATCTGATCCAGTAAATATATGTATATATATTTATTTACAACAATAAAGCATTAAAATGTCATCATCAAGCAATCACATAAATAGCGTGCGCTGTTGCACGGCCTGAAAAAAAAACAACCAAGTAACAATGAAATTAGGTAGACACTGAAAAAAACCTAAACCCCAAATCACATTCACTCTTTCTGTCACCCTGCTGAGGAACAATAAAATGATTAGTGATTTAATCTACTCTGATATTGTGGGGCTGTCAACTTTAGCCTCCACTCTCTAACACAACTAAGATTGTACTGTCTTAGTCCTGCTGACTCTTCCTCAACGACCATCTACACAGCTTTCCACTTGTTAGGCGATATGCGCCGCTATCTAACACCACTGAAAATGCTAAAATAATAGACTTGGAGTAACACAATGGCTCAGTATCTATCCGTCAAGTGGATACTGAACAGACCCTAATGGTCCTGTCTATTTTCTCCCTCCTTCTCTCTCTCTCTCTCTCTCTATTGCTCTTGGTCTCAGTGTCTCTCCAACACTCGCCGACTGATGATGCTGCGTCTCCGTTACGCTCTCCTCTCGTTCCTTTCAAGACCAGGCATGGTAACCCTGTCACCTGTTCCTGAATGAAGTTCTGGCGTCAAGCATGAGGTACTCGATTAATTGTTGACAAACTTCTCTGCTGCTGATTAGCTTCTATAACTTTCCCCTGATAACCCGCTCCAGAGTTAGAGGAAAATAAACACGGCCTAAAGTTCTGGCTGTAGGCAATGTAACTCAGTCTCACGGCCACCTGCCGTTGCTAGAGACTATAATAGCGATGCTCCGGGCTGTATGATAAATAAACCCCGTTCCAGCTGAAGCATAGGGACTTCACTGCCAGAGACCATAGGTCTGACCCTTAAGATAGGTCCTGTTGCCGTGGGTAATTTTGCACATGGGCAAATTTACGCTCCCCCACTATTCTTGCCACGACTCGCTGAAATTAAAAGAAGATGCGTCTATTTTATAACAATTCCAACCTAACGCATCTCTAACCTAACTCCCCTTCACTCGTCATTTACAACAATACATAAAATAATATTGCCCACGTGGCTCACTCGTCATGTACAACAATACAAAAATTAATATTACCCACGTGGCACTTAAATCTCTCTCCTCCCTCTCCCCTTCTCTCGTTCTGAAAACGATACATAAATTATTCCGACTCACGTGTCTCTTCATTCTCACTCCTTCCCCCTCTCTCTCTCTCATCTATAATCTGCCAGGTAAGTAAACAGAACCTCCCGACCTGTCTGCCTCTTATCTATTTGTGACGCGTGGCTACCCACGTGTCAACATTTTCAACTCGGGAACTTCTTTTGTCAGAAATTCCGGGGTCTCCCTTTTTTAACATTACCCATTGAGGTTTCCCGGCTTAAGCCCCAATTTAATTAAAATCTCGCTATAGGAATAGTTTACTCCTCTAAGCAGTATAATTCACTGAAACATACATCTTTACTCTCCGACTGCATTTCTTACATTTAAGGCATAATAAAATTAACGTACACACAATCGATTCCCCCTAAAATTACAGTTGTAAATACACAGGAATAAATGGTGGTTTTACCCAACATTCTACAACTATGAACACCCGTGTAGCTTATAACACGTTCCCATCTACTGCCAAAATCACAGAAAGAATAAGCACACTGTTACATTTACATCGTTCTTCAAAGCTGATAATGGATGGCACTATCGTTTTTCTTAAAACTGAAAAGTTAATGGCCCCTCGAAGAATTAACTACGGGCGAAATCTCAAAACCCCACTAACAAGCAAAACGATTAATAAAATAGCTACATACCTATTATCGCTGGTTTTTCCCACAGTGGAGAACGATAAATCGACGTCGACCGGCGGCAATATTTCTTACGATAGAGAACTAGGCCGTCGTTTAACTGGCTATTTATACACACCGGGGCCACTCCTACGCATCGTCGCGAAACCCGCGTGGCTTAAAATTGCGTCACGTTACCTGACGGCCGCGTGCTTCCGACTTGCGTGCATGAAATGGCGATTTCCGTAAACAATAAAAATCGCGGAAAATCAGAAGAAAGTAAAACTGGTCGAATGTAAAATAAACCTACCATCATAAAACGACCCCATTTAATTCCTACAGAAAATTACCAATTACGATATACTCAAATGAAAAGAAACATGGCAAACCCCTATAGTTACAAAAAGTTGAAGAGTGGTGAAAACTCAAAAACGGAAAAACAGAATTGGGCCGGTTGAAAGACAGAATTACAGTGCGGCATCACACATGGCTAACTAGAGGTCATAAGTCACTGATAGGTGTTGGCAGTGTTATCGACATCTTGACTGGCATGGTCATCGATACGCACGTTATGTCTTCCTTCTGTCACACCTGCAAGAATACTGGACAGTGGCGACTGAAAAATTAGCCTGACAAATTTGAACAATGGACAGCAGAGCATCAGGACTGCTGCCGTAATTACGAAGGGTCAGCCGGAATGATGGAAGTAAAAGCCTGTGAGGTTCTCTGGCTTCGTTCAGTGGCAAATCACAAGCTACGCTACACTGATTTGCTATCAGATGGCGATTCCAAGACCTACAACAGACTCTGCGACATCAAACCGTATGGTCCAGAAGTTGACATAACCAAAGAAGAGTGTGTCAACCATGTCGCAAAGCGATTAGGCACTGCACTGAGGACACTCATTACTGACTACAGGAAACAAAAAGTCACCATTGGGGGAAATGGCCATGATCGTCTGACCCAAAATGCCATACAAAAACTGTGTATTTACTACACCAAGGCCATCCGCCAGCATAGTACAGCCCCAGAGATGAAACAAGCCATCATGGCTTCTTTCTACCATGGGTATTCGACAAACCCCAACATAATTTTTGTCCGCCAGGCAAAAACTTCTGGTGTTTCTATCAGGCTTCCATGGCCAAAGGAGAAGCTGCCGGACCCCACGAGACCCAAGTTCATACTCCATAAGCACTTAGCCCCTATTTATGAGAGTCTTACTGATCAGCATCTGCTCAAGTGGTGTGAGCTAGGTGCAACTCAAAATGCAAAAGAAAGCCTCCATGTTATATGGAGTCATTGCAGCAAGCGGAAATTTGTGTCATTGAAAAAAGTCAAATTCAGTGTCCTTGTGGCCATTGGAGAGTTCAACTTTGGTCCATCAGCCAGTGCAGAAATTAAAAGGCTGTATGGCCAAGCATCTGGAACAAACTTGAAATGCCTTGAACAGGTGTGATCAAGGAAACGTCTGGCCAACAGCCAGAAATATGAGGCTGACAAACTTGTAAAAAGAAGACAAATTAGGAAGAGGCAAGACAAAGGCAAGAGGAGGAGCTGCAGGAAGCTGAAGGAGGTGCAGGAGGTGAATCTGTCATACGTTTACGATTCCCGTGTCCTTTTAAATGTAAATCGTGGCATTACCCAATAGTGCTCATGATGTAGCTTTTCCCTGACGTAATGGAGACACATTTTTTTCCAACTGCTTCTTTAACTTTAATGAAAATGCATTTGACCCAAATGTAAAAAAAAAAAAAAAAAATTGACATACGCACATGCACATCCACACTCAAGCACGCATTTGAAGCTAGCATATCAATCCAACTCACAGAAAACATTGATGTGAAACCTGGTGGCTCACAATGAAACTGACAATTGCTGGAAAATTTTCAAAGATGATGGGAACACATTTCAAAGACTGATTCTACATTTTGTTTTACATTTTTAATGGAGCAAAAGAGTTAAGAAAGAGTATCCCATAACTCCTAGACAGTGTTAAGCACAAAAGCGTTCAAACTAATACTACAGATAAAATGGAAAACTTGGTAAATTAAAACCAAAAAAAACAAACTGAATAGACTTGACCTTAGGAAGAGGGTAACAGTAAATATAACATTCTCACCTGAAGCTGTTGATGTGTAAAAAAAAAATTACTGGTTTATTATATCTCTTCATTATGGGATATAAGTATTTCAATATTTGACATAAACACTTTGAATTCTTACATTTATTGGACTAATCTGGCAGTTAATGTTAATTGCAATGAAAAATCATTAAAGTCTTGCTTCTTTGCGTAGTGCTTTTTTACATTTTTATTTTCTCTGTTCTAAGAGGTCACTGCAATGCATTGCATTTTCTGCTAATGTAAATGACTGGATTTATGAAGGGTTTAACAAAATCTGGTAAAAGGGTAAATATTAGGACACAGGAAAAGTACTCGTTTGTTATGATGACATAGTCTTTGTCAGGAGCAGGACATATGAAAACAGTAAAGAATGAAAGTTGTAAAATAATCTACAATATGCATAAAATGAAAAGAACATTTGAGAAAAAGGGTATAATAGCTCTAATTCATCCTACGTCTGCTTGCATGGGATAACATTAGTATTTGATGGTGCAAAAGGGACAGGCATCAAATGCACGTTATCTCACAATCAAACATGAACTTTGACTCAAATTGTATTACAGCGATAATATACATTTTCATTTTTCTGTTGTTTCTATGCAAGTAGAACAGTTTACAATTTCTTTTGGTATTTTCTGTTTGTTAAGTCCTGTCATTGAAAGTTCATAGTACTAGTTGTATTTTTACTGTGTCATTGTAAGACTTTTACAACCTATTTTGCTCACCCTATGATTTTATATAGTCTTACTGCAGACATCCTCATATTCTTACAAGCTGAATTTACAAGAAAATCTCCATGCACTGCTAAAATGTGGTGCTTGGGCTGGCATGACAATCTACTCACCTTTTCCAAATGCTGAAGTGACTGAGAAGACCCAGACAAGCTCCTCTCAAGGTCTGCAACACGTTGTCTTGATGCCTTCAACCGCCCACTTAATCCTTCAATTTCCGCTGTGGATGCAGCAATCAAGACAGACATGGTAAGGTATAGTCTAACAGAAATGAGTGCTTACTTCTGCATTTTGAATTATATGCTCTACACATTCATAATTCCCATGTCTTGTTTAGAGCTGGGGGGTAGGGCTGGAGTGTGTAAGGGATAGTACCTCACGGTGAGAGGCAGTCACTTCCTCTTTTTGAGGATGGCCTGGATCCTATTTGGTTCCCCCACTCCAGTTCAGCTCACGTATGGCTCCTCGAGTCTGCTTGTGTACGGCAGCGCCACCCCCAGGGCAACGGCTTTGACTGGCCGGCAGAACTATGTGAGCAAATTGAAAAAGGGAGGTCCCCCTTAAACAGTACACACAACTGCTGGCCGAACGGGCGGATGATCAATAATATTTTGACAATGGCATCTAGGGCAGGAGTTGGAAAGGCCTGGTATCGGGCTGAGGGCGCACCATGGACTGTAATGGTAAGCGGCCAGAACCGTCCAGAAAGCAATGGCAAACTACTGGATGTACAATGCCAAGAAATCCATAATGGCTAATCTGAATACTACGCAAAGATCTGGTGGTGAGGCCCCCAGGCCAGGCAGATCATATTTAACTGGGGAAGAGATCGTTGGCAGCGTCAGTACAGGTAATCGTGATGATGGCCAAAAGCCTGACTGTGTTACCACGGAAAACCATGTCATCGGTCTTAGAAAAATAATCAAAATAGGAACATGGAACGTCAGAAGCTTATACCACGGAAAACAGTACATAGTGAAGAACGAGATGGAAAGACTAAACATCGATATCCTGGGCATCTCAGAGCACAGATGGTCGGGCCAGGGACACTTTTCGATTCCATCAGGAAGAACATTCATATACTCAGGCAAAGAGAGAGGAGGTCAGAGTGGCGTCGGCTTCTACCTGTCTAAAAGGACAGCTGCCTCCCTATTAGGATATAATCCCATAAAATGACCGCATTGTCACAATCAGACTGAAAGGAAAAAGAAAGAACATCACAATTATACAAACATATGCGCCAACACAAAAGCAAGAACCAAATAGATTACTTCTTAATACAACAAAGGTGGCGATCTTGTATCTCATCCATCAAGACGCTCCCAGGAGCAGACTGTGACTCCGACCATGAACTTCTTGCTGCAAACTTCAAGATCAAATTGAAAAAAGTCGTTACAAGCAACAAAGTAATACGTTATGACACATGCGCCATACCAGAAGAGTACAGTGTCGATATTCAGAAAAAATTTGACATTCTTATGGCAGTACAGGAGGAAATGACACCAGATGAACTTGCCAATAACATCAGAGATGTTTATATTACAAATGCACAGAGGTTAATTCCTAAAAGAAGTATAAAGAGACGAGAATACATCTCAGACGAAACACTGAAGTTGGTGGTAGAGAGAAGAAAAATGAAGTCCAAAAAAGATACAGAAAATCAGGAGTTGTACAAGGAATACACAAAGCAGATTAAAAAACGAGTCAGACAAGACAAACAACAATACATAAACGACACCTGCAGGAAAATAGAGGAAATGCGTGAACAGGGATTGAGTAAGAATATGTTTTCTGAAGAAAGAACATTGAAGAACAGCAACTTTAAATCATCACCTCGTGCAATAAACGACAAGAAAGGCAACACTCTAACAGAACGTAAAGATATTCTGAACAGATGGAAGGAGTACTGTCAAGAAATGTATACGGGAATAAACAAAGCGGCAGATAACGTCATGAATGAAGCGGAACGTGAACCAGAACCTACCATAGAGGAAGTCCGGAACGCAATCAAACACTTAAAAAGTGGAAAATCTCCTGGTTGTGATGAAATAACAGCTGAAATAATACAGGAGGAGAAGGCAGCGCTCGTATATACCATGCATTATGCTGCAAGATCTGGCAAAGCGGAATTTGGCCCAAGGAATGGAAAAGATCAATTTACATACCCTTGCCAAAAAAGGGCAACCTGAAACTGTGCACAAACTACAGAACTATAGCTCTTATAAGCCATGCCAGCAAAATACTATTACAAATCATAATGAAAAGGATGCAACAAAAGCTAGAAACAGAAATAAACGAAGTACAGGCGGGTTTTCGACCAGGTAGAGGCACTAGAGATCATATATTCAACATGAGGATCATCATAGAAAAGTGTAGAGAATTCAACGTTGACCTACATACTTGTTTCATTGATTACACCAAAGCTTTCGATTGTGTACAACATCAGCAGTTATGGGCTATTATGAAAAATATGGGATTTCCAAACCACCTTATACAACTCATCGCACTGCTGTACCAAGAACAACAGGCAGCCGTAAGAATAGAGGGGGAAACATCAGAATGGTTTGAAGTACAGAAAGGAGTAAGACAAGGCTGTACCCTTTCCCCTTACCTGTTTAACATTTATGCCGAGAATATCATGAGACACGTAAGAGATGACCAAGAACACACAGAGTTTGACTCATTTAACATCGGCGGGTACCAGATCCCGGAAATCAGATATGCTGACGACACAGTCCTCCTATCGACCAACCCAGAAGGACTTGAACAATTAATTCTGTCCACCAAAAAACACAGCGAGGCCCAGAATCTATACCTAAACACCAAGAAGACCAAAGTATTGATAACAGACAAAGTAAAGACCAAACCAGAAATTGAAATTGATAACGAAGAACTGGAAAGTGTTAATGAATTCGAATACTTAGGATCAATCATCAACAGCTCTGGCGACTGTGCAGTAGAAATTAAAAGAAGACTTGCAATTGCTTCACATAAACTAATACAGATGAAAAACCTATGGTAGGCACAAGCAAAGAAACAAAGTTACAACTGATCAGAGCATGTATATTCCCAGTAGCAACATACGGCTGCAAGACTTGGACACTCAATAAAACAGTTGCAAAAAAGATTACATCATTCGAAATGAAATGCTACAGAAGGATGTTGAGAATACCCTGGACAGAAAAAAAGACCAACAGAGAAGTACTGCACTCACTAAACGTACAGGAACATTGGCTCCTAAATACCATCGCAATAAGGAAGCTGAAATTTTTCGGTCATATAAAAAGACATAATAGTCTGGAAAAAACAATGATGGAAGGCATGGTCCCTGGAAAAAGGGGAAGGGGTCGACCTAGACGACGGTGGACCCAGGACATCACAGAGAGTCTGAACTTGTCTTTGGCTGATGCAGGTCGACTTGCCCAGAATCGTGATGCGTTCAGAGCAGCTGTAATGGAGACAACGTTCTGGAAAGAATACGTCACATGATGATGTTTAGAGCTAAACACAAGAAACAATTTATATGCAAATTTAACATGAATGCTAGGCCACTTGATTCTTCTCTGGCTTCCTTAGATATCTGTATTATCTCTGGTGCATAGATCAAAGGTCTAGATCTTGAAATGCTCTCTCAAGCCTTTAGTTGTCACATTTCTCCATGTACTCTAATGTTTTCCAATCCTATATTATACTAGCAGTTAACTGTCCCATAAAGAACAACTGGAAAGACAATAAACATGTAAGTACATTCATAGAGGAAGGACTTAGGACATAGGTTTAACATCTGCTTTATCCAGCTGACAACACTAAATGTTAAGTCATCTTTTTAAAGTAATAAATTTTAAAAATATATGAATGGTACTAATTAAAACTGTTAAAAGGAAACGTAAGAGGAAGAGTAAAAACAAACTGTAGGGGTGGGAGAAACTAATTCCAATTTTGGTCAGGAATTCACTTTTGGAAGTAAAACGCAAGTGTGTTTGTCGTGTGGTCATGCGAGCTGTTAGATAATGGCATGAAAATGGTCTTTTATGTTTTGTCTATATGGCATAACAAATGTAAAACAAAAGTTGGAAAATTCTAATAAATAGTTCTATTAAATCTGCAGTGTTCCTTACAGGCAGAAAATACTTGAAAGAAAACAATCTAGGTAGCCTGTCAGAAACATTGATGGAAACCAGTTGTCAATTCAACAATGTGAAAATACAGATATTTGGGACCAAGACATCATACAGACTTGTCACAGAAGAAGGAAACAAACTGCAAACCGAACAAAGGACAACCTAAGCTGATATTAAAATAATCATCACAATTTTAAAGAAAAGTGATCAAGACTTTATGCAATGTCGAATTTTAAAAATTTAAGTAGCAAACTACTACTGACCAACAAGAGACCAGATGATAACTTTCAGACTGAGAACTGGCCACTACAGACTTCAGCATCAACTATTCAACAAGTTAAAAACTAGGCAAACAGATCTGCTCATGAGGGGAACAAAAGAAAACAACAGGATTGTCCTTCAAGAACGGCTTTGCCCCGTGTAGTTCCCCCGGGGTTTCTGAGAAGACATACAAAGAATAAGATCACTGCTCCCTCATGCGTGTAGTAACAGGCAATTAATATGAGGAGCATGGGGTTGGCAAACTCATGTGAAACAAATTGTTACAGAATCCACCATTGCATTACATAAATGCTTTCTTGTTGGCTTTCTGCAAGGGAGCCAGCTGTACTGGTGGCACCATACTCAACGTAGAGCAAACAAGTAAAATTATGGCTTTATGAAGCAGAATAGCACCTTTTACCAACTCCCTTGAGGAAGAAACTATAAGGCGATGAGAGAATCATGAAACAAACCATTTTTTTTTTTTAATGAAAGAAATAGATATGGATATAAAAGATTGAATGATGAAGGAACAACAGTGGAAGCCTTCGCTTCTAAGTCATATACTGAGCTAAAAATTCTAATGAAGGTGTATGAAAGAATAATTAAAACATAAGTCACTAGATATTTTAAGAAATCTCTACTGCGGCAATCAAAGAACATCACAGACCAGAATCTGTAGAGACATATAAGCACCATCACACCAGCTCCCCAAGCAGCATAGACCATCAACAAACTTATGTCAAATCTTCCTGTCCTGTGTCATCAGTTCAAGGTCCTTCCATGTCTTCCTAATCCCTTCCATTTCTATCTCTTCTCCATATGTTCTTTGGTCTCCCTCTTCCTCTTACCCTGGGGATTTAATAATGATGCCTTGTAATGCTATCAATAGGTTTCTTCAATGTGTTTCCTATCCACCACCAGCGTTTTCTTCTCATCTTCCACTGGCCCTTGTCATCAGTTCCACATTGGTGATATTGTTCCAATATTTCAATTCTTCTCTTCTACAAAAGTACCCATTTATGAAAGTCTGTAGCTTCTTGGTTTGCCAGTAAGCATGCATTTGAAAAAAAAAAAAAAAGAGAAAATCCACTTCTGGAGGCATGAACTTTCCAAGGGATAACAAAGCCACTTACCTATTCTCTGATCTGCTATTCGCTGATACTGACTGACCTGAGACTGTAGTTCAGTTTTCTCAGCAACTAAGATGCCTATAGTTTGTATGTGAACCTGAAATACAAAGAAGAAAACTTTATAACAACATTTTCATCTACTGCTGATTTTTAAAATTTATATAAATTACCCATTACTGGTTACCAAATCTATTAATTAACATATATACAGTTGACAATCCCCAGAGCTATGCCAGTGAGAGTTTTACTCCTGGCAGGTTCTACCAAGCTGGACAGGTCTGCTCAGATAGGGGTCAGACAAATGATGGTACCCTGGTTCTCCAGGTTGGGGGTTTTAGCTCAGGGTCGTCACCCCTGTCTTTGTAAAAAATTACACACGTTACATAAACAGCAAAACATGAACAAGCTTAGCTATGGGTGAGACATCATGAGTCTGAGGCTCGTATGACTGCCACTGATGAAAGTCGAAAGGAAGCCACTGACATGAAAACGGACATCCAGACCGCTAAACACCAAAACTAGAACTGGATTTTGGAATGTAAGAACAATGACCGAGACAGGGAAACTGAAACAAATTACATTGGAATTGAAAAACTACAGATGCACATATTAGGAATAAGCGAGAGTAGACGGACTGGGACAGCAAGAGTAAAAACTGTAACAGGGGAAACAATACTTTACTCAGGAAGACAGGATGGCCAAAAAAAGTGAAGATCATTATTGGAATGGAAGCCAATCAGCAATTGATAAGAGTGAGACAGAGAGGAAGATCTACCAACATCACTATAATACAATGTTATGTAACAAGAAATGATAGTGACAAAGAGATCAAGAATGCATTTTACCAACAATTACAAAAAGAAATGCAATGTACACCAAGGTATGATTTTATCACAGAAACTGGAGATCTCAATGCTAAGGTTGGAACACAAAATACATACAGCGAAGGGTAATGGGAAGACATGACAGCAGAATAGCAAATGAAAATGGTGATAAATTAATAGGCTTTTGTGGCATTAACAATCATGTCCTTGGTGGAACACATTTTCCACACAAGGAAATCCACAAATTAACGTGGGAGTTACCAAATGGCTGTGACAGAAACCAGATAACCACATAATGATCAACAGCAGATGGAGGCATTCTCTGCAAGATGTGAAAGAAAGCAGAGGCACAGATTGGGAAGTGATCACCACCTACTACTAGCAAGAATAAAATCACCACAGAACAGGGGCAAGAAGCAAGATGGGCAGAACACTTCAGAGAAACATTAAATAAAGCTCCTCCCGAGTCACAAGTTAACATTCCAGAGGCTGAAAATGATCTAGATATAAATACAGATATTCCACATAAGGAAGAAATCATCACAGCTATCAAAGGGTTGAAGAACGGAAAAGCTCAGGCCATGAAAACCTAAATGCAGAGCCAGTTAAAACAGATCCTGTATTAGCAGCAGAGCTAGTAGAACCACTATTTGGACAAATCTGGCAAACAGAGACAACACCAGTGGAATGGAACAAAGGAATCATTTTCTAATTGCCAAAGACAGGTATTCTCACTGACTGCAACAAGTGGAGATGAATTACTCTCCTATCAGTTCCCAGCAAAGTAGACCATAAATTGAGGAAAAAACAAGCAGGATTCAGAAGAAACAGATAATGTGCAGATCATATATTCACCCTCAAGAACATAACAGAGAAGTGTTCAGAATGGCAGATGCAGCTGTATATAAATTTTGTTGACATTGAAAAGGTATTTGACAGCATACACAAGAACAGCCTGTGGAAAATACTGAGGGCTTATGGAATCCCTAAGTGCATGTTCTCCATCATTAAAAGCATGTATGCTAATTGCACATGCAGTGTTGGGAAAAGCAACCTAACTTTTGAGGTGAAAACAGGAGTGCGGCAGCAATACCCCTTATCAACCACTCTGTTTTTAATATATGACAGACTGGGGAATGTGCCAGACAAAAGCAGATGCCCCTAGAGGAATAAGACGACAGCATTCTCGACACTGGAAGATCTAGAACATTCAGATGACACTGCACTACTTGTACATTCACATCAACACATCCAAGAAAAAAAAAAGACAGACTGAATAAACATAGCCAACAGGCGGGACTAAACATTGTTTTTGTTAATCAGAATCGACTTCACTACACTGAGGGCAAACCCATAGGTGCTCAGTCTCCCTCAGGAAATGTCGAAGAGTATGAATGCTAATTGTACTTGTAGCACGCTGGTTGTACATACGATGTATGCATCCTCTCTCACATCCATTTCTGCTAGTCCCATGTTTGATGCCAAAACCCAACAGTCTCAGCCTTGTTGATTTATCCATTGCAGTGTCATTATCCAGCAGGCAATCATTAATTGCCCTTAGTATCTCTCCCTTAGACATGTCCAGTGTCACAAATTTTGGTGCTCTCGAGGCCAGTCTGTCAGCTCTCTCATTGCCACGTACCCCTGCATGTCCAAAACAGTAGATCCACACCAGTTCTTGAAGACTTGAGGATTATATTGATGTTTTCCATTCCCGCAGGTCATCCGTTCTGAATTTTCCGAAGCATGGCTTGAGAGTCTTACAATATAACTGCCCTGGTTGAAGAAGTTTCAGACAGCCACCTCAGTGCTGCAGTAACTGCCTCTACCTCCATGCTCATGCTGGAGGGACTAAACATTAATCTCAAGTAGACACGACACTCAATGTAAGAAATCCTGCACCCATGAAAATAAGGGACCAAGAGCTAGAAATACAAACACATTTACATCCTTAAGAAGCATAGTAATACCAGATGGCGGAACAAGCAAAGACATTAGTAGCCGAATAAATAAAGCCAGAATAGCCAATCTAAACAAACCTGCCTATGGAATATTCTTTGAATTTTCTGGCCGAACACCATCACCAACCAAGAACTGCTGGCCACATCCTCAGAAGAGACCCTTATACCATCACCAGAGCTGCCATGCTATGGACTCCAGAAGGAAAGCGAAAGCAAGGACGACCAAAAGTCACCTGGCAGAGAACTGTGGAGGCAGAGATGCTATGCATGAACCACACGAAGGATGGCTGTTGACTGAGCAAAGTGGAGACAGTTTATAGCTACCCTACATGACACCACCAGACGTGATGGTCACTGATTGCTTTGTCAGTCAGAGGCCAAGAACCAAAGAAGAGATATAGTTGACAATGTGATAAGAAACATAATCCACAAACTAAACACTAACTCGTTCCTTTTATCACACCCTTTCTAAAATATAATACTACCTGTAACTGTTCCTTAAGAGATCCAATATCTTTTTTATGCTTTTCATGGAAAGAATTTCTTTCTGTTTCTAACTGATGCTGCAAGGCAGTGGAATGTTCTCGCTAAATGGAAGAACGGGGGGAAAATACAGATTTTAGTTTCAGTACATGTGTTTTTCTATATCAAACCAACATGAACAAATTATTCACTTTTATACTCAAAATTTTCAAATTTGTCAGAAATTAAATTATGAAGTAGATTCTTTTTGTCCTTTTTCTTTTCAATCTGATCTTCACAAATAAAGCTAGCTTACATCACTCAAGCTGTGATTCAAACTCTATAGAAGATTAAGCTTCAGAAAAGAAAGCCTACTACAGTTTTATAAAACAACAGCAAAATATATTAATCTGTCAAATAAAAGACACCAGGACAGTACTCACAAGTTGTTGGTTCTGTGATAGTAATTGTTCATTTGCCTGAGAATGCCTTGCCAACAAAGCAGCAAGATCTCTGTTCCTCTCCTGAAAAAAAAACGTTAAAAAATATGTATCATTTAAAATAAAAAATTCAGCATTAATTATTATGTGACAAAAATAACTGCACCCCCCCCCCCCTTTTTTGGAGCAATGCTACTTTTGTTTCATTAATGCTGTAATAATCCACATTTTTTTTCTGTACAGAGCATGGAAGGTGAAAAGAAGTGTATGGGGAAGAAATTGTGTGAAAGCATTGCATGTGATAAAGCTGAAACCCAAAGCAAAAGACCAAACTATAATAAATAATTTTTTTCACATATAAACTGCTTACATGTGATATATAAACAAGATAACAAAAAAAGTCACACTATACTGCATCAGCTTTCACTGTTTTAACACCCCACAACTCTCCTACAAATATAGCACACATACATATCTTGATAATCCAACAACATTCTTTTTTATCACCATATCATTTCTACTCTTGTAGAAATGCAGTGCCAAAGGTAATAGGCAAACATATTTTATACAAAAACTATGATTTTAAAGAAACAATTATCTAAAATTACAATTAGAAACTGGAGATGTTCTATCATTATTCTTTAAAACTCCCAGCAATGTAAATAAGTGTTTGCAACAACTTCTGCCTCCTCACTATCCATTTCATTTTGTTGTAAACTCCACAACAATTTTTTTCAGGAGTTTACAGCAAAGGTATTCCTCTTCCTCTTTGTTTTACTAGGGACTGAAAGGTAAGCAAATACAAAGAACACTGCAACCTACCAAGTATGAAGTAAAAGTTTACTAAGGAGAGTTGGGCATGGGAATGGCTACCACATACTGTAGAAATTTAGATCCGTAAGAACTTAAACATGAACAAGTCCTCTAAAGCAAGGGATTCAGCTCAGTTATTCAGGATTGAACAAGCTCTCTACCAAGGATGATAATGACATGGTTCAAAACCGAAATGAGTCCCCATACAATCAGCATACAGAAAAGGGTGACAAGATAACTGAGAAAAACAAATAACGAAGAGATAAAACTCATAGAGCTTCTATTATTGTTATTGTTAATCAGAAACGATGTCATTGCCACACCCATAGGTGCTCAGTCTCCCTCAGCAAATGTCAAAGGGTATGAATGCTAATTGATCCTGTTGCGTGTTGGTTGTATACTCGCTGGATGCATCCTCTCAAAAGTCCATCCCTGCTGGTCTTACATTTGATGCCTAATTCCAGCAATCTTAGCTCTGAAGATTTATTGATTCATTAAATATAAAGGGATGTGTATAAGTCTATTACTGTACGCGAGATATACCGACTGTGACGATGCGGTACATGCTTGGATTGCGATACTCATGTCTGTTGTTTTTCTTTTGTTTAGTGTTCTACTTCTTTATTTCCTACTTCTTCTTTGATCCATAACCGCCAACCGTCAAAGCAGTCAGCGGCCATCACGCCTGGTGGCGTCTTGTAGGGCAGCAACAAATTGATTCCACTTTGCTCGGTCGGCGGCCATCCTTCATACAGTGCCCCAACTGTGGTTCATTCTTTGCATCTCAGCTTCCACAGTTCTCCGCCAAGTTGTTTTTGGTCGGCCTCTCTTTCGCTTTCCCTCGGGGGTCCATAGCATAGCTGTTCTTGTGATGGTATCAGGGTCCCTTCTGAGGACATGGCCAACCCAACTCCAGCGTCTGCCAGCTATGATGGTGTGCATGTCCTCCTGGTTACTCCGAATAAGTAGTTCTTGGTTGCTGATGGTGTCTGGCCAAAAGATTCGGAGAATTTTCCTTAGGCAGATTGTGTGGAAAGAGGACAGTTTCGACATTTCCTTCTCTGTTACTCTCCAACATTCCGCACCATAGAGAAGCACAGAAAGTACACAGCTCTCATACAGTCTTAATTTGGTGTTTGTGCTGTACTGGGAAGACTTCCAAATGTTGTTGAGAACAGCAAAGGCTGTTCTCGCTTTATTCATTCTGTTGTTAATGTCCTTGCTTGTTCCGCCGTCAGGTGTTACTATGCTTCCTAGGTAAGTAAATGTGTCTGTCTGTTCTAACTTCTGGTTCCTTACTGTTACTGGCTCAGGATTGCCCACATTTAGTGTCATGACCTCTGTCTTCTTCAAATTGATGTTCAGGCCAACCTGCTGGCCATACTTATTCAGTCTATCGGTTTTGTCTTGAATGTGTTGAAGTGAATGCGCGAGTAGTGCAATGTCATCTGCATATTCCAAATCTTCCAGTGTAGAAAACGTTGTCCATCTAATTCCTCTTGGACTGCCCTCTGTAGTCTGGCGCATCACCCAATCTATGACTGTCAAAAATAATGTTGTTGATAAGGGGCATCCCTGTCGTACTCCTGTTTTCACTTCGAAAGTTACATTACTCGATCCAACACTGCACGTAAAGTTAGAATAGAGGCTTTTTATAATGGAAACAATGCGGCTGGGAATTCCATAAGCCCTCAGAATTTTCCATAGGCTGTCCCTGTGTATGCTGTCGAAAGCCTTTTTCAAAATCAACAAAGTTAATGTACAGCTGTCTCTGCCATTCTGAGCACTGCTCTATAATGTTCCTGAGGGTAAATATATGATCTGCACATCTTCTGCTCTTTCTGAAGCCCGCTTGTTCTTTCCTCAGTTTATGGTCAACTGCTGTTGAAATTCTCTGGATGATTATCCTGCCTAGTATTTTGCTGGGAACTGAGAGGAGGGTAATTCCTCTCCAGTTGTTGCAGTCTGCAAGGTCGCCCTTCTTGGGCAATTTGACAATTATTCCTTTACTCCACTCTGTTGGTGTTGTCTCAGTTTCCCAGACTTGTGCAAATAGTGGTTCTAATAGTTCTGCTGCTAGTTCAGGGTCTGTCTTGAATAGCTCAGCATTCAGATTGTCGTGACCAGGCGCTTTTCCATTTTTTAGCCCTTTGATAGCTGTGATAATTTCTTCTTTTCGTGGAATGTCTGTATTTACGTCTAAGTCACTTTCAGCCTCAGGAACATTCAGCTGAGTCTCTGGTGGTTCCTTATTCAGTGTTTCTCTGAAGTGCTCTGCCCATCTTGTTTCCTGCCCCTGTGTTGTGGTGATGAGATTTCCTTGCTTGTCTCTTACTAACGTTATGTTGTTTGCACCTCGTTTTCCACTGATAGCTTTAGTTATTTTATAAACTGTGCTTTGTTCATTTCTCAGTGCTGCCTCTTCTGCCTGTCTTGCAAGGTCATCCAGAAATGTCCTTTTGTCAGCACGGGTTTGACGTTTTACTTCCTTGTCCAGCTGACTGTACTGTTCACTATATATTGTCTTTAACCTGGGAGACTTAGCTTCTGTTTTCTTCCTTTTCATTTCCTTTCTCTTCGCTATGGTGTTTAGCGTTTCTGGTGTTATCCAGTCTTGGCTCTTTCTTTCCTGGAATCCCAAGCATGACTTGCTGCTTTCTTTGTATATTGTTGAGATGGTGTTGAATTTCTGGTCCACATCGTCGGTCTCTGTTCTTTCCTGGCTTTTGGTAATCAGATATCGCCTCTTTACGTCGACTATGAACGCTTTTCTGGTGAGGGGGTCCTTAAGTTTCGTGATGTTATATCTTTTCTGTTTGACTGCAACTGGTCCAGCATCTCTGAGTTTCACCTTCAGTCTTGCTACTACTAGGTGATGATCACTTCCCACATCTGCGCCTCTTCTTACTTTCACGTCTTGTAGTGCATGTCTCCATCTGCCATTGATCATTATGTGATCTATCTGGTTTTTGTCTCGTCCATTTGGTGATTCCCATGTTAACTTGTGCACTTCTTTGTGTTGAAAAAGTGTTCCTCCAATGACCAGGTTGTTAATACTGCAGAAGCTTATTAATTTGTCCCCATTCTCATTTACTGTTCCACTGCCGCATTTCCCCATTACTCTTTCGTTATAATTATTATGTGTTCCAACTTTCGCATTTAGGTCTCCCATTACTATAAGATCGTACCTGGGTACAGTTTCCATTTCCTTTTGTACCTGTTGATAGAAATCATCCTTGATCTCTTCATCGCTGTCGTTTGTTGGTGCATAGCATTGTATAATTGTGGTGTTGGTGAATCTCCCCCTCAGTCTTGCTCTTATTAGTCTGTTGTTAATGGGTTTCCATTCCAGTAGAGACCTTTCCATTCCTTTCTTAAGGATAATGGCTACACCTTCGTTGTGCTGACCGTCCTCTCTACCAGAATAAAGTACTGTTTCCCCTGTAGCTGTTTTTATTCTCCCCATCCCTGTCCATCTGCTCTCGCTTATACCCAGGATATGTAGTTTGTAATTCCTCATCTCTGCTGTGATCTGTCTCAGCTTTCCTGCCTCATTCATAGTTCTGACATTCCAAAAACCAATTCTGGTTTCGTGTTATGCAGTCTGGGCATCCGTTTTCATGCCAGTGGCTTCCTTTCGGCTTTCACCACTGTCAGTCATACGAGCCTGAGACTCCGGATGTCCGTCCCGCATCAAAGTATTTTCATTTATTGCTGTTTCCGTAACGTGTGCGATTTTTTACACAGACAGGGGTGTCGGCCCTGTGCTAAAACCCCCAACCTGGAGGACCAGGGTACCAGCTTTTGTCTGACCCCTACCCACGCAGACCAGTCCAGCATGGTTGAACCTACCAGGAGTAAAACTCCCACTGGCATTGCTCTGGGGATTGTCAGGGTACACAAGCTGCCATACCACTACAAGGTATAGGTACCATTGATGGCAGTTTATTTCCTACGAGTGCCTGATAACATACCTTTATGTTTGTCTCATATTAATTTACTGTTTACAGGCCTCGGGTTTCCCTTCCTTATGTGTTATAAATGTTTATACAATACCAAACCTACCCTCTGTCCTGTTCTTACTGTTCTAAGTCTACTATCATTTACTGGACACAGTATTAAGGTCTTTGTCTTGTTGGACTGACCTATACTGTATAATAGTGGAACAACACTGTTTTTTAATAGGCCGAACTGCCCATGGTAAACTTCCGGTGTTATGTATTGCGATTCGCACTAATGACCTGTCATCGAAACATCATTTTTTGGTGATGCTTAGATGGCAGGGAGGATAGTGTGGTTCCCTTGCATAGCTAGGCGGGGTTGTCGCACGGAAGGTCCAGGGTTCAAATCCTGGGTAAGCCACTCATGTCTGTTGTTTTTCTGTTGTCTAGTGTTCTACTTCTTTATTTCCTACGAGTGCCTGATAACATACCTTTATGTTTGTCTCATATTAATTTGATGTCCCAGGTAAAAGCTTATTTGCGAGTAACCACAGACAAAAGGCATCCCCTACATGGGAACATAGCTGACATTAAAAGAGCATGAATAAAGAGGGGGATGTCAGGGATGGCACAGGAAGAGGCAACTATTAGACAGGTGACCACAGTTGAAAATATATTCTAGGGGGAAGAGTGGAGTAAGTCAGATGAGAACTGGATGAACTACCAGCAAGTCATCATCAGCCTTGGCATACAGTGCAGAACTTGGGCCAGTGGAAGGGCAGAGTTGGAAATCGATCAGCTGATAAATGATCATGATGGGGATGATGATGCCTTTGTGTACACTGATGGGTCTGTAATCTGTGGTGAGAAATCAGGGTGGGGCTTCTCTGCCAGAGTAATGGGCAGAATCGCCACTGAACATAGTGGGGCTTACATGACAACAATCTCCAGCATGAGAATGGGGTAGAGGAAGCTACTGCAGTCTTAAGGTGGCTGTCTGAAACTTTATTAACAAGTGCAGTTGTTGTATCACTCACAATCCATGCTTCAGAAGGTCCAAAGTGGATGGTCCTGGCATGAAAGGAAAACCTCCAAAGAAGCCTCAAATCTGCAAGAACTGGTGGGGATCTACAGTTCTGGTCATGCAGTGGTACGCAGCAATGGAAGAGCTGATAAGACTAGCTTCGAGCACCCATAGAAAGTGCACTGGATATGGGTATGGGAGACAAACTGAGGGCAATTAATGATCGCCTATTGGAGAATGACACTGCATAGAGCTTCTAAGAGATGGGAAAGCTTCAAATCCAGTTAACATTCCAGAATAAGGCTATCAAAGCACACATACAGACACCTCTACAGAGATATACAAATGACTTGGTAAAGTATTGAAAATATCAGAAATACCAACAGACTGGAAAGATGGATATCTGGTCTAAATAAGAAAGAAGGGTGATCTGCAGTAGCGCAAACATTAGAGAACAATAATGACCACCGGTATTTGTGGAAAAAGTTGAGGATTATGTGCCACATGAAGAGAGGAAATGCCCTGGATCAGATATTATAACAATTCAGGATTTGAGGCTGTGGAAGAATTTGAAGTAAAGGTGATAACAAAACTTTAAAATGTTACTTCAAGAGGTAAATAGAATAGTCCAGGAAAAACCCGATTTAATCAAATGGAATGTATTTTATGCAAGAAATGTTTGTCAACATAAGCTTGAAAAAAAAAGGGGGCAGGGGGCGTCATTCATTATTATATAAAGCCAATCTTGACATATAGAAATCAGTCAGGGACAATTACTAAACGAGCAAGAAAATCTCTGAAGGCCACAGTAATGTGGTTTTATATAAGAATGTTAAGAATACCATGGATGGACAACTAAAAAAAAAAAAAGTAATGAGAATTTCCTGAAAGTGGCCAGCGTACGAAGGAAGCTTATTACTCATCATTAGAAGGAAGCAATCAATCTTCTTTGGGCATATTATTGAGAAAGGGAAAGCTCAAAAGTATTCTGACAACAGGAAAAATGAAGGTAAAGAGACAGTGGATGAAAAACAGAGCATGAAAAACAAAACATGAGTATTATGTCTTCTGATGTAAGCATCAGGTGACCTCTGCTTCCCTCCACCATTTCATCTTCCTCAGAATTTTACCCGATGCCCCTGAGTATTAAATATCAACCCATCGAGTCAGTCGAAGTGTGTTAGGAGAGTGGAAGAAGTCAAATGCATCATGGGTAGTTAAGATTGTGCCATGGAAAGAAGTTAAAAACAGAACTGATAAACAGCATTGGGTACAGGATGTTGTGGACAACCTTGATCAGCTATCACTGCTGGCATCGTAAATGAAACAGGAGAAGAGAAAGTTATTATCAGTGACAGGGGAAATCTACACCTCTACACCTCACGGTAGAAGGGGAACGACTAAGTAAGTAAGACAGGGGAAATCTTGCACAGGATCATTCTGGAGATATTTAAACAGGTGAGAGGCAGTGACAGAAGAACAGACATGTTTTCAATAAATCAGGCTAATGAGTTTATGGGGGACCTTTTAGTATCTTGTCAGTTTCTAAAGTGATTCTCTGTCTAAACCACAGAAGACCTTTTCATAGCCCATACAGAACGTGAAGAGATGAATTAGATTCTAAGCTGTGATGACAACTTACAGAACCCTTTGAGATTAGAACTGCAATGCAGCACACCCTTGTCATCTTTTCTCTTTGTACTGGCTAAAGACTGGATTATGAAAACATCAACCAAAAGAAATGAAATTCAGTGGGCTGCATTCTAGATTTTGCCCATGACCTAGCCCTTCTGCCTCATTACTTAAACCACATGCAAGACAGAGAGATCACAGCTACTGGATCTGAAAATACACTGAGAAAAGATAAAATTATGAGAATATGGTAAATGATCACAAGACTGCACCTGGAGAAACACCCCCAAGATGTGGACCTATTTATCCTGGCAGCAACACAGAGAATGCTGGAGGAACAGACAGTGATATGAAAATGAGAATAAAGAAGGCAAGAGGACCATTCTCAAATCCCCAAAGTAACAAATTTGGGAGACCAAAAAAACAAAATACACGGAGAAGAGAACTGGGGACAACACTTAGAAAGAAGATTGTAAAGACATTAAATAAATATGAAGGGTTGGCATGACCTGACTGAAAACCTGTGCTCCACAGGGAACTGGTAGACAATGATGATAATAACTATTCAGTTAGCCAGGTCTGCTATATCTTCATTTTTGGATACTGGAATGATGTCATATTTCTAGTCCTCAGTTCCTTGGTTTTCCACTGTATGTTAACAGTAAATAGCTGATAATATTTTTTTCTGTTAGCATTTCTGCCAAGACTTCCTGAAGTTTTCCACATTTTTTCACTGTTCTTACTCTTTCTAGACTGACAGGTTATGTGACCAGCATCCACCTACAAAGCTCATTCCCTATTATTAAAGGGTCGCTGGGTTCAGGGATTAAACAAGATATTTTCATCCCTTACATCGAGAAAAATTCTCGATCTGTTAGATTCCATGTGTATTTATGGATGTCCTTTCACATAAAAACTGTTCCGCCTATAATAGCCCCTTCAGTCATAAATCATTATGGGAAAGCGTCCCTGAGGTGACAGCCCTCAGCTGCTTATTTTACTGGTGTTCCTTTCGACGTTTTCTCCTCTTCTGCTTGCCATGAGAGCTTCCTTTCACCCAGTCTGAGGTAGCGCAGTAGATAGCATCGTCACTTGGTGCAATTGGCAGTTTCATCCTCCCAGGTTGCTGGATTTATGTCCAATGCCTTCATGTCTCTCTTGCACACATCTCTGAACCTCAGCTGCGGTCGCTCAACTGTTCTTTTGCCACCTGTACATAGAAGATATCTTTCGGGAAGCGGCCATCTTCCCCGCAGTGAACATGGCTAAGCCAGCATAGTCTATGCTTTCTAAGCAGTGTATACTTGCTTTGAAGGTCAGCACGCAAAAACACCGACATTAGTCACATTGTTCTGCCTATTACAGGTGCATTAAAATAATCTTTGCTCGATTTTTTAAAAAGGAGTTTTACTTCACTTTCGCGGGGCGCACTCATTCGACCTAGACACATGACTATTGGTTATGTTAGAACATATGTTCAAATATTAAAGCCTTTGTGATCTGGTTTATAACTAAGTATTTCAACCCCATTCTTTCTCTGCCTGTTACCTCTGTCAATTTTTGCACTCCCCATTAATGACAGTTTTTTTTGTAATCATGTCCCACCTTTATTATTATTGTCAATACTGGCATTCATTCTTCCATCACTATTAACAGGTCATGTAATTGTACTTGTAGTTATTCCCCTTCATGTTTTTACTGTCTGAATTATGGTGGCGTTTCCCCTTGACTTGACCCAGATGTTTCTGAATATCTACATGTTTTTGGACTGGCATTTACATTAATGTTTTCCCTTCTGGTGCATAAAACTGATGTCCCCAAATGTATTGGTTTTCCTTGTCCTGACCACCAGATTTAATTTACTTCCATTGTGTCTATGCTGCCATTCTGAATTATGTTTACAGCCACAGCCGCTTTACTCGCTTCTCTGAGTTTTAATGTCTGATCATCCAGCAAGGAAGTTTGCTAGCTATTGTTTAGTTGCCACGAAAGATTCTCCCCCTTTTAGTTATTTGCAGCTTAAACATTACAGATGTCTATGTTTCTGCACTGTTATTTTTTTTTTAAATGGTGTAAGGTTGCTGACCTAATGTCCACCTACTGTTAGATGCATTTTATGATGCTGCATGTTGGGAATTCACAAAAAACACCATACATGAACCATGAAACTGCCTGCCATGTAATCTTCATGTCAGTAACATGTCACTAAAAGGGAGTACAGTATGGCACGGAACAAGATGTTCAGTAATGCTTTCCTATAACAGAAGAAAAGCAGTAATACAAATATATAAAAAGTGTAAATAAAAATATCCCATTTGTCTTTCAATTTACCAAAACATTAGAAACAACTCTTTTTCCTTTCCAATAAATCAGAAAGATTTCTTTCATCCCACATGAAATCTTAGGTGACTTATTCTACTTTGTTTAGAATTAAGTTAAGTTAAATTGTTATTAACAACTTTAGTGATTCAGTGAATCAGCAACTCAAATGTATCCTCACAAACACTGATATTGTGAGTATGCTGTGGTTTCATTTATCAATAACACCAAAAAATACACCACCACCTCTATGTGGTTCACATGTGGAAGTGACTGAGTAGAGTGGAAAATCAGCTGCAACAATGACTATATATACTACATGATTTTTTAAATGTTTTGAGAGAGAATTTACTGTGGCACTTGCAATTCACTGGTTTAAAAGAGTTAAAAGTGCAAATGTAACTTCCCATGGTGTGACGTGTTTACTAGCTAATTTCTAGCAATATCATTTTAAATGCCAAAACAAAAAATATATTATTAAAAATGAACAAGCACCTCAAGTTCTTGCAACCCACTGTTTGAATCATCACCATTCAGATAAGATGACTGAAATAAGCAATAAAATAGATAAGAAATACCACCGTATATAAGGGAAAATATTTGTAAGTCACATGAGCACATTGAATTAAAAAACCAAAACATTATGAACTGATGGGAATGGAATGATGACACACCCATGATATAAGAGTCAATCAAAATAATGACACATCCATGATATAGGAGTCAATTAATCAACCAACACCCTTTAGCTTCCGAAGAAGCATATGCCTTGAACAAACACATGCCATGTCCTCATGATGCATGCCATCAACTCAAGGTCTTTTCATGTTTTCATCATTTTCATTTCTGTCTCCAGTTTTCTTCTCCATGTGTTCTTCAAATCTGCCTCTACTTCTCTTACCCTGAGGATTCCAGATCAACGACTGCTATAACAGGTTTCCTCAATGTGTGTCCAATCCTTCGCCAGCAGCTTCTTCTCACCTCCTGTCCAATTGGCACTTGTCCAGTTCTTGTCATCAGGTCCACACTGGTGACCTTTTTCGTACTATTTCAATCCTCCTATTCTATGCAAGTACCTAGTTATGAAGGTCTGTAACTTCTTGGTTGATGTTGTTCTCCATGTTTCAGAGCCATTCAATAGGACTGCCTTGACATTTCTGAGATTAAGGTTTTTATTTTTGTGCTGAACTTAATTTCTTTTGATTTTCATATATTTCCCAATGCAATGACTTCAGGTTTCTTGTCTTTTATATAACTGTCAGACTTTAGGAATAATAATGTCAGACATCAATCACAAGTTGCTAGACATTAGGAATATAAGATATCATTCACCAGTGATACAAAAATCAGATACCCATAATGCTAATGTCAGCACTAATATAAAGTGTCAGACACTAGTATGATAAATATCAATCTTCAGTAATGGGACCCAAAGACGCAGCAATAGGGAATGCAATCAGCGACCCATAGCTTGACTGCTTGCATCAGGGTCAGCAAACCAGAGCTGACCAAGACCCTACTCCACCTCCACGTGGTGGTCCTGGAAACAGGCTACATCACTACAGTCTGGCTGAGAGAGTAGGGATCGAAGAGGGAAGGCACACCCGGTCCCAAAAAATGCCGTGCTGAAGTCGAATGTGCCGGCCGAAAGGCACAGATATCGCAGCTCCACTGTAAACAGACACAACGCAACCAACGTCCTTTTCAGGTCGAACGAGGAAGAAGAATCTTCAGTAATACTG
This sequence comes from Oreohelix idahoensis, assembly GCA_024509875.1. Taxonomy (NCBI): domain Eukaryota; kingdom Metazoa; phylum Mollusca; class Gastropoda; order Stylommatophora; family Oreohelicidae; genus Oreohelix; species Oreohelix idahoensis. The sequence continues at coordinate 115,554 of JAMPIV010015470.1, forward strand.
TATCAGATATCAGTAATACAAGCTGTCAAACATAACCAATACTAGTTGTTAGACATCAGTAATACAAGTGACAGACAACACATTACAAGTTGTCAGACAACATAAATATAAATAATGCAGGATTCCTGCAAGGGGACCAGCAGCAAAGGTGGCTCCATGTTCCATAAGGAGTGAAAAGAAGCAGCAGAAGACATTAATACCAGTTATCTTACTTACTTAGTCGTTCCCCTTCTACCGTGAGGTGTAGAGGTTATCAAGTTATCAAGAAACATTAATATAAATGTCAAAAACTGGTAATACAAAACATCTTATTGTCAGTATACAAGTCTTAGACAACATTAATATAAACGTCACACTATAGTAATAAATGTTGTCATACAGAAATACAGGGCGGTCAGACATTAGAACAATAACTCTTTCACAAAACATTTTCATCAAAGATACTGCTCAACACAGACTGTCTGTCAATAATAAATCTATAAATTCACCCACCTAATCCAGGCTATGCTTTAAAACCTTAACCCCTTAAGGCCCAGTGATCCATTTATGAATCATCATTGCATGACAGTGTACAAATATGTTAATGTCCATTGGGTCATAAATGGGTCTTTTTAAAAGTAAGTGAATGTACTTCAGGTTTATAAAACAAGCTACTTTCTAAAATCAGGATTCTACCATAAAGGCACACAAGTATAAGATTTAGTAGTCTAGTCTAACAATTTTGGGGCCATAAGGGATAAAAGTGATCTCCATTACTGTTTAAGTGACCATTTTGAGTAGTTTATGTATTTATACTTATAATTGGACTTTATTTTTGTAATTAAATTACTTGATTTGGATGACATTTTGATGTTTTGCTATGTTTTTAGCTGCTGAAGTTTGTCCAGGATGAAGCAGATGGTCATATACCCAACCCCCCTGAAGTAATTTAATTCAGCAGTCCAGAATGGAAGGTCCTTCACCGTGCAGAATAATGATGTGACAAAGAGAAAGCCAAAATGGATATGAACCACCGACGCACCTTCTTTCACCCAGAAGAACCTCAAGAATAGACCCCTGGAATGTTCATACACTATACGAACAAGAAAAGAACTGCAAAAATGTAACTGACATCTTGGGATACATGGAACAACTTGGACAGAAAAGGACAAAATGAACGCAGGAGAAACTGAGAAACTGAGCTATTCGCAGGACATAAGAAGAAAGCAGCAATGGTGTGACCCTAAAGCTGTCAAAGGTCACTATGAACAATCCAGAGCAAGTATTTATTTAAATGTTTCTATTGCTGAAATTTTCAAATTTAACAACAATAATTTGAATACTAGAATTAATATTCACTGAACAAATGATTCACACAGGAAAATTTTCATCTACAGATTTTGATCAAAATATTGTTCTATTGATTCACTAAATATAAGGATCAGAAAGCCTCAACTTCTTGAAATATAAATAAAATTAACTAGGAATAAATCTTCCTAAAACCTACAATATTCTCACATTTAATCGCTGAAAGCCAGGGAGGTAAGGTGAGTAAGAGGGAAACTATAAAACCAATAATCTCCCTTCACATTGATCAGTGTGTCAGACACTTCATAAATGTCTACAGCCTTTTCTAAAATTGAAAGAAACTATCATGCAGAATAATGATTTGGCTACAAATCGTTTCAATATTTTATACATGGTGACTGAGGAATGAAACTATGTGGCATTACTTATTTAAACTTCATCTACACGGTAAAATTAATTAATAACACTGGCTAAAAAAAAAAAATTTTTTTTTTCTTTCTCTAACATTTCTATGTTTTTCTGGTCAATTTTAATGCGCTGTTTTTAAATCTGCAAACCGTTTTTCTCTATCGGGTCGGGATCTCTAGAAATACACAAATGAAGTTTTTAACAACGCATACAGTACCAACATCATTCGTACAAGAAGTTAACAGTTATGTAGGCTTGAATTTCTTTGCAGTCGACTTTCGTCGGTGAATGGCATGTGTTACATCGCGATGAAGCATCTAACAATAATCGGCAAGCATGGTCACACTCCACCGTCCTTGATAACGTGACTCCATTACGGCGATATCTTGATGGAATCGTTCTCCATGTTCATCGCTGACTTCGCCAAGGTTGTCAGGGAAAAAGTCAAGATGCGAATCGAGCAAATGGATTTTGAGGGACATGTTACAGCCCATAATTCTGTATGCATCTATGCACTGCTTAACAATATGCACATAGTCGACAGATTTGTGATTTCCCAGAAAGTTATCGACGATCGATTTGAATGCCATCCATGCGCGAAGTTCACTACCATGTAACAAGTTCTCGAATTGCTTGTCTGCAATAACTTTCCTAATCTGAGGTCCTACAAAGATACATTCCTTTATCTTTGCATCGCTAACTTGCGGAAACTTTTCTCGAAGATAAGTGAAAGCTTTGCTCGTTTTATCTAACGCTTTTAAGAAATTTTTCTTGAGCTTAAATTTTTTTTTATATGTAACGGTGGTAAAATGATGCTGTCTTTGTTAACTAATGGCTCGTGTATTACATTTTTATGCCCGAGCTGCATATGATCCCTGATAGGCCACACCTTTTATTGCATAATGTTCCTGTCTGTTGCGGCTGTCCCATTCACATAGGAAGCAACAAAATTTAGTATACCCAGTCTGCATGCCCGTGAGAATTGCAATGACCTTTAGGTCTCCACAAATCCGCCATTGGTAGTCATTGTACTTTATTTTTGCCAAAAGTATTGCCATATTGTCATAAGTTTCTTTCATATGTACAGAGTAGGCGACTGGAATTGATGAAAATAAATTTCGTTATGCAATAACACGGCTTTTAGACTAGTCTTGGAAGAGTCGATGAAAAGTCGCCATTCGTTGACTATGTGCTCATGACCGAGATGCACCATTAGACCGTTTACATCTTTGCAATAGCAAATGTCATCATCCATCTCAAAGTATTGAACAAGTTCTCTGTGTCTATGACGAAATTTAGATATCGGAGTATTGGGCGCTAAAGATTCCATTCTTTGAGTCGCGAACCGAGTAATTCCGCTTGTCCTTTGGTAAGAGCGAGATCACGTATTAGATCTGAAAGTTCTGAATGGTTAATTAAGTGAACACCATCATTCACCGGCATATAATCCGAGTCAGAATTAGTTTCTAAAGCAGGTAAACTATCACTTTCTGATGGTTCATTCACGTCCAACGGATATTGTTCTGGTGGAACTGGGATCGGACACGTGATTGGATCATAGGGCGCTGGTTTCGAAACCGATTCAATATTTGGATAAACCACAGACTTTCTAGTTTTAAAAGTGAAACCATGGATATTTGTCAAGCAGAAGTAACAATCAGTAGAGTGATTTGTCGGTTTCACGCCATATTACTGGCACTCCAAAAGGCATCGAACCACTTATTTGCTTTTCGAAATAAAGGCGATTTTCGTAACCAACCTGCCAATGTATTTGCACAAGTCGAACAAACTGCATTTGGCTTCCTGTTAAAATGAAACGGAGCAAGAAGAAAAATGTTGTTTGTCAGTGTAATTAATATTTTGGAGAAGTAAAAAAAAACTTAAAATACGGAGGAAACGAAAAGGAAACGAAACACCATGTGAATACAGTGTTACTAAAACTAATAAAATATCAGACATATGTTCAGTTCAATACTCAGACATTTTAAAAATTTTAATTTAAAAAAAAAAAAAAAAAAAGCAAATATGTAGCCAAGCAGAGTATCCCGATATACACATATAAACAAGCAAAAATTATCACATCCCTTCGTTTTCAATGAAAAGTGTGTGACTGAATGAATTCCCGCATAGGAATAATGGAAATGAAAAAAGAAAATCTTTGTCTGCAACAATACAAAGAAGGTGAAAGCATTAGACAACAATAAATGTTCCTTTTCCTTTAATGCAATACTGAATATTTCCGTTACACTATTTCACCCCTGTGGAGCAAGGGTCTTCAACAAGTTCATGCTAAGTCTTCCTATCTGTGCCATTCACTTAAGGTCTCTGTACCTTTTTTTCTTATCACTTTCATGTCTGTCTCTAGCACACCTTCTCCACATATATCTTGATCTTCCTCTATTTCTTTCACTGGAGATTCCAGCATTCTCCAAGTTCCAGGCGTTGAACTGAATAAGTTTAAAGAAAGAGGTGGTCAGTCTGAGGCTGTTGGTTTCTCCATAGAATTTGTCCAGGAGTGGTACTAGTGACGGCCATATGCGCTTTCTCCGTTATTTTATGTTGGGCACTTCTGCAGTAGATGTTCAGCTGTCATTTTATTCATGCTACAGCTACACCTCATCAGTAGTTCACATCTTTAGCTTGGATTCCAGCATTCAATAGGACTGCCTTGCCATATGAGCTGAAGATTATATTTCTGTGTTGGGCAACCGATTCTTAAGTGGCTCTTCTGTTTCACTCTCAAAGACCTTTTTACAGTTTACAAACCCAATATAAAGTAGAGTTCAATGTTAAGCTCTACTATTACGTGCAACTGTATAGGATCTGTTTTGTTAAATACCAGCTTTTTTCTTCTCTCAGTTGTCTGTCCATGGCCTCTTTTAATATCTCAGGGATGATCTTTTTTAATATACTCCATGGTACTGGGGAGTAATATTATTCCTCTGTAATTTGTACACTTTTGCAAATCTCCCTTCCTTGACAACGTGACCAGATATTCTCTCTTCCATCCCTAAAAAAATAAGGTAGCCCCACGGCCTATACTGCCGTTTGGGAGTGAAATGTTAGAGACCTCATTAGAGACTCCAGTATTGAGAGGTGGGATGACCAGTTCCCTTGCTCACTGCCTTTACCATACTTAACTCAACAGCAAACTCAGGTACCCATTTACAGCTGGGTCGACCGAATGGAGTGTGACGATACCATGAGCTGAACCCGGGTACATATGCCACGAGCGACCATCACTCTAAATAATTCTATCTGAGCCAACAGCTTTCCCATCCCTTAAGTTTTATCTCCTTCTTCTTCTTTGATCCTTAGCCACCGACTGTCAAAGCAATCAGTGGCCATCACGCCTGGTGGCGTGTTGCAGGGCAGCAACAAACTGCTTCCACTTTGCTCAGTCAGCGGCCATCCTTCATACAGTGCCCCAGCTCTGGTTCATTCTTTGCATCTCGGCCTCCACAGTTCTCCGTCAAATTGTTTTTAGTCAGCCTTTCTTTCGCTTTCCTTCAGGGTCCATAGCATAGCTGTTCTTGTGATGGCATCAGTGTCTCTACTGAGGACATGGCCAACCTATCTCCAGCGTCTGCAATGATGGTGTGCATGTTCTCTTGGTTCCTCCGAGTAAGCAGTTCTTGATTGGTGATGGCATTTGGACAAAAGATTCGGAGAATTTTCTAAAAGTGTTATGGTTTTCTTTATTTTTATTTTTTTTAACTGCTTCCTATAATGTATTTTCTTAATGACGAGTTAACAGAAAAAAAAACTTCATGGCAGAGGGGAAGACTCTGGATGAGTTTCACCAATGACACATATGTGAATGGTGAAACATAACCAAATATATCACAATCAGATCAAAAACCTTGTTAGCTGTTGCATTTTAGTCCTGTAATGAAATTTTGTTTTATACAGCTTTAATAAATTTTTGGTTATAGAACCTTTTTTTTTTAATGATGATAATAAAAATGCATGAACTATCAGTTTTTCTTATGATGATGATTAAGATACATAAACTATCAGAATAAATTAATTTGTTCGGTATAATTATCAAATACTGATTATTTTATATGTTAGAACAGAAGTAACTGCTTTCTTTGAAAACATTCAAATAGACGTCTGAGAGTGTACGAAGAAAAAGACATATTTAAAATAAAACCAAAGAAAATATAACTGACCTCAGACAACAGCCCATTAATTTGCCTGGACAGCTGCTGCAAGCTTTCTGTTGAAGCTGTTGTCCTGATTTTAAAAAAAGGCATACAAATGATTAAGATCTCAACTTGCCATACAAATGTATCCAGGTTAGTGACAAAAGGGTCCAAGGTTAAACCTGGCTGGTAATAGCACAGCTACTTAGCAATGGCGGCTTGCCATTTACAGCACTTGAGCTGTAGCATCTCCTGCTACTTTTTTTTAAAATATATGTACTAACACTGCTTGTAACACTACACTTCCTGTGTATAATTGCAAGAGCATTTTTCCCTTTCCACTTTTCTACACCGGTCAGCTGCACTGAATACAGGGCCAGATGTTCCACAAATCTGGGAAATAAAATAAGGAAATCAGGTCCTACTTGTGCTACAAGCACCGCAGCTGGGCTAGTGCATCACAAAAAAGTTTGGCATCAAAGGAAATAGCTGATATGGCCAGCCACTAGTCATGGAGGATCTGTGCAGCAGAAAATGCTGCCTGACCAATTGGAAACAATATGCCTGTGTCTAATATTTCTGATAATCAACAACACAACCTGTTCATGTTACCAACAATTATTCTTTTATTAGTGATACAGCTGAGCAAGTAACAACATCTGCTGAGCTACAAACTTGTGTGGGTTAAACACTGCTGTGAAAGATGCATGGGCATTTATATTTTCTTCCTTTTTCGTCCTGAAAAGGATGTTGGTTACGTTGTGTCGCCATTTACAGCGAAGCTGCGATATTTGCGCCTTTCGGCCCGACACATCCGACTTCCGCATGACATTTTTTGGGACCGGGTTTGCCTTCCCTCTTCGATCCCTACTCTCTCTGCAGTGATGCAGCCTGTTTCCAGGACCACCACTTGGAGGTGGAGTAGGGTCTTGGTCAGCTCTGGTTCGCTGACCCTGACGCTATGAGTCAAGCTATGAGTCGCTGACTGCATTCATCTCTATTGCTGCGTCTCGAGCATTTATATAACTGACTGTCTACTTAGCCCTACTGAATAAATATACAAAATAGATGCCCATTTATTGTATTATTCTGTATTAGTATTTAGTACTGACATTTTTTTTTACATCATTCCCTGGTCAGACAAAGAATGTAGCATGCTTTCATAAATGAGAATAATGGGAATAGAAACTAACCAAGGACATCCAAATCACCATATGGAATTTTAAAAAAAAAACAGAATTCAAGAAAAATAAAGTACAGATGACAGAAAACATCAAAATAATAAATAAGAATCATCCAAGAACATGAAACAAAGAAATGCGCAACACACACAGACAAGCACAAGCATAGTGGACAGAGACAAACTGTAAGGAAACAGCCACAACACAACACAAGAGACATGCATGAGGAAATAAAAGAGACGTCTGTAATAAATAAAAAATTTCATTTAAAAACAGATGGCACTACTAACTTGAACAGAGACATATTACATTTAGACCATCCCATCAACAGGTTGAGCATAGGGCTGGCAACCTCATGTCAAACAAACAGCTAAAGCAACTACCATTACAAGAACACATGAATACTTTAGTGTAGGCTTGCTGAACAGGAACTAGGTACAGTGTTGGTTCCATGTTCCAAAATACAGCACACAAGGAAATGATGATGATAAATAAAGCCATTGTCTGCCTTGATAAAATAGTGGTTTTCACAAGAACAGCTGTGCTTTGGACCCCTGGGGGAAGGCGAGAGAGAGGCCGACCGAAAACAACCTGGCTGAGGACTGTGGAGGCTAAGATGCAGGGAGTGGGCCGGGGTTGGGGCACTGTACGAAGGATGGCCGCCGACCGAGCAAAGTGGAATCAATTTGTTGTTGCCCTACAAGACGCCACTAGGCGTGATGCCACTGACTGCTTTGACGGTCGGCGGCTAAGGATCAAAGAAGAAGAAAAGATGCTTTCCACTTACCTGAAGCTATTTAGTTTACATTATAACATAATCTCTATATTCTACCTAATCTGCACCATGTGGACTCTGCCAAATGTTTTACATGATTTACCTAAAGCTACTGTCTGGCTCTCCCTTATTTACACCAGGTTTAGTGGCACTTATGGCAGCATCAGCATCCTCGTTCTGGGGGAAAAAAAACAAAAAAAATTATACATAAGACCCATTCTCAAAAAGCTGGATCTTGACTGGGACCTTGTTTGATATTTTTTAACAAACACAAAACAACGCAATGGAAACACTGATTTATTCATACGTCAGTATGTTGTGTTACTAATACTGTAAATAAATTAGCAAATAAATAAATCCTTTCACAATGTACTGTCACAGCAAGTCGATGGCGCCGTTTGGTTGGTCCCAGGTTCAATTCCCAGTAAGCCTATCACTTAAATTTTCTTTTCTGTTGTCTGGTGTCATCCTTTATGTCCAACGAGTACCTGTTAATTACCTTTATTTATTTATTTACTGTTCACAGGACTTAAGGTTTCCTCCATTGTTTATTTGTTACTAATACAGAAATATATGATATGCGCTCATATTATTTGCTATTGGTAAAAACATCTGTTAGACTTATGAGAATAAAGAAATATGACAGTAAACTTTCAGTGACATGTGGGTGGTCAAGAAAGCATTTACAAATAATTCTTGAATAATTATATTTTGCTATATTTAACAGATTTGTTTATAAAGCAAAGAAGTTTTACTTTGTTCTCATCCACAATAATAGCTGGAAGAAAATTTTCTTTCTTTTTTAAAATATATAGGAAATAAACACACAGCTGATTCCCATCAGCAAAAAAAAAATGATTAAAAAGCCTTACCAAGCTAAACAAATATGCAGCAACTTGAGAACTAGCAGAATTCACAAATTTATCAACAGAAATTTTTCTAATGGAGCAAATAGGTCAAAACTGATGTGATAGCAAATGAGCATGTTTTGAAATGTTTCTGTTATTACAAAATCATTGAACAATTTTATTTTGTACCATTTCAAGTTACAGTTTTCATTTGAAAATGATGAATAAAAAGTGGCTATACCTATTTTCCTTTTCAGAAATAGCACGCACAACTTGTCCTTTTTATTGTATAGTCAATGTGTCACAATCTATTCATATTCAGTCTTGCATAACAATCTTTAATCAGGATATAAATGAGCATAGTTAAGTCACTGTCTCCACAACTAAATTCATAGAGATAAATTTTAATCCATTCCTATGTAAAGAAAGATCAACGTTCAATGATAATGCTGAAGTTATAGGCACCAGGATTTTAAAAAAATGTATTCACCCCACATTTCTCTCTCTCTCACACTCACATAGTTTACAGGACAAGCTTTTAGGTGAGCTAGTGCAGAGGTTCCCAACCTGGGATACACATACCCTTAAGGGGTATGAGAAGTCTGTAATGTGAGTAAGGAGAATAGTTGGTAATAACTATATTATCCTACAGAAAAATACCAGAATTAGTAGTGTTAGTAAAACATAGTTGTGGAGCAGAGAAAGAGCGATGAGTTCTGTTCTCAATTAAAAAAAAAAAAACATAGCAAGAACCAAACTAAAGGCTTAACATGATATGTTGGTATTTACCCACGGTACCAAGAAAACAAACCGTTGGTTGACAAGAGACAGAATCAAGGGTCTTACTAATTTACTTGACTATGTTCTGGTAAACATTTAAAAACTTTAGGATACTTAGAGCTGTTGTTATGCACCAAATTAATGTTTTCTTTATGAAAAATGTATTACTATATATACTCGAGTATAAATCAAGAAATTTTTTCCCTTTTTTGGACCTTAAAAAACTTATATTTGAGTCAAAAAAGAATTAATGAAACCAGTTAGTGTTGTCCCCCGCCCTCACCACTGCACACTGGTATCCTACAGATTTAAACTTGCTGTTTTTATCAAAATATCTTAAGTAAAGCACGTTTGAACTCCTTTAAGTCACAAATTTCAACTGAAGTATGCCTTGTTGACCAGCCTTCTTCGTTTAATCTATCAGCAATACCATTACTTCTTTTGTTAGTTGCTTATCCTTTACAGGACGTGGCAATCAACCCCAGCTGTTATTGGCTGTTTGTGATTTTTCTAGGCAATTTTTTCATTCAGTAGTTTGCCATTGCTTTCTGAACGGTACGGCGCTTATACCATTGTTAAAAATCCACACAAAGCGATTTGCTACCAAACCGCCTGCAGCAGGTTTCGAACCTGGTATATCTGGATTATGAAACTGCGTTCATATCCATTAGGCCACAGACGCCGACATTACTTCTTTTACTAGATTCAATTTCGAACGTGTCACTGTCAGAGTCTAAACCATGCCCTTATTCAATATCCACATATGATTCAGCAGCATAGTTAGCATTCTGACCAAATAATAAGTCACTTCTCAGATCCCAAAGCAAAAAATTGATTGCCTGGAAAGCCATGGCTTTAAAAAAATCACGAAAAATCATAATATCCATCGATTCTACAAAACAAAACGGAAGTATTTTAATGTAGGCCTGCTGGAAATCTATTTATAACTCACGTCTCGCTAGATATCAAGATCTCGTTGCTACTTAGCATCCTGATCAAATAACAAGTCACTTCTCAGATCCCAAAGCAAATAGTCAACCGCCCTGAAGGCCTTGCCTTTTAAAAAAATGCTGAAATATCATATCGATCGCCTCAAAAACAAATTCAGAAAAACGGGAAGCATTTTAATGTAACGGAAATCTATTTATAGTTCAGGTCTCGCTAAATACAGAGATCTCGTTGCCACTTAGCAACAATCGACAACAGCAATAATGACTTTCAGAGCAAACAAGCTTTATTTTCAAAGGGTTAAGAATTGGGCACGAAGGCCTGCCTGACATTCTGCCCATCCTCATCTTTTATACTGAATTCATTTATTCTCACACGCATTTTACATATTAATGTGGTGATTTTAAACACTTTAATTGGTAAATGGTTAAGCGGAAAGTGAAAAAAATTTGCAGAAAGTCGAGAAAATTTTAATGCAGGAATTCAGAATCAATGACAAAATCATTCGACTTATAATCGGGTCTTTAATTTTTTTTAGTTTTTAAGTCTTTAAGTCTAGGGGTCGACTTATTGCCGGATCGACTTATACTCAAGTATATATGGTAAACTGTTTATTTATTTTTTAATGTGCATATGCATGGTAAACTCTTGAATTGATTTAATTTAATATTGAATAATAACTGTTTATACTTCTTAACTTGTGTCAACTTGACAACAATCCACATTTTAAAATGATTCTTCCTGTGGTAAGCTAAAATCATATCCACATTTTGAAAATGATTCTTCCTGTGGTAGGCTAAAATCAAATACCACATTTTGAAAATGATTCTTCCTGTGGTAGGCTAAAATCAAATACCACATTTTGAAAATGATTCTTCCTGTGGTAAGCTAAAATCATATCCACATTTTGAAAATGATTCTTCCTGTGGTAAGCTAAAATCACAGACACAAATATAATTTGTTATATAATAATCCACGAAGCTTGGCGGTGTGAGTAACTGATGGCCACAGTCAATAAACTTCTGAGCCGCCTAAGGTAGTTAATGTGTTAAATGTCAGTTATATTAAAAAAAAACAATAAGTAACTTTCTCCAAAATCTTTCTTTAGATACACTATCGGGCTTACCCCAGAAAGTTCAGGTGAGAGAGTCCGCACAGATCTCGCCATATGTTCTTGTTCTTTTGAAGTCCTCCCCTCTTCTGCTGGCTCACGTGTTCTGGACACACTGCGTGCTCTTTCTGTTTTCTGGAACTGCTTTAACTAAAAGAGAAATTAAAAACATAATGTGTGTAATTTTGTGAACCAAAACATACAGAGTAAAATGAATAAGTAAGGGTGCTGCTGTAAAACTGGTAAGGAAATAAATATATATATTAACAAATAAAATGGTATTGAATCAGTTTTACAAATTAACATTAATTTGTAAAACTTATTCAATACCGTTTTATTTGTTTATATAATATATATACTTGAGATAAACTGAAGAGTTCTAACATTAAAATTTTCCGTTTACATAACAAAAAAATAATAATAATTGGCACTATATCATCAAAACAACCTAAACAGCACTAGAAATAACATCTTTATTTGGTCTGGTTTGTCTCATGATTAGATACCCCATTCAACCCATCTTGAAGTGGGCTTACTTGGTTATTTCTGGGTATTTTGTGTGACTCTTGATAGTGCCAGATAGTCAGCATGTTGCTGGACAAGGTTTTTTTCTGTGTTACCCTGTTTGGAGCTTATTCCAGTTCTTCTTGGATCCTTAGTTCCTGACTGACAAAGCAGTCAGTGGCCATCATGCCTTGTATCGTCTTGTAGGGCAGCAAAAATCTGTCCCCATTTTGCTCAATTGGTGGACATCCTTCATGCCTTGCCCCAACTCTGGTTCATGCTTTGCATCTCAGCCTCCATTGTTCTCCGCCAGGTTGTCTTTGATCTTCCTCTCTTTCGCCGTCCTTCTAGGGTCCATAGCATGGCAGTTCTGGTGATGGTATCAGGGTCCCTTCTGAGGACATGGCCAACCCAGTTCCAGCGCCTGCCTGCAATGATGGTGTGCATGCCGTTTTGACTGCACTGTGTAAGCACTTCCTGGTTGGAGATGGTATTTGGTCAAAACATTCGAAGAATTTTCCTTAGGCAGGTTATGTGGAATGATGATAATTTGGACATTTCCTTTTCTGTTACTCTCCAGCACTCTGCGCCTGACAAAAGTACTGAAAGTACACAACTCTTGTATAATCTTCATTTGGTGTTTGTGCTGTACTGAGATTTCCAAATGCTTAAATTTGTGAAGGCTGTTCTGGATTTATTCTGTTACTGATGTCTTTGCTTGTTCTGCCATCTAGTGTTTCTATGCTTCTGAAATATGTGAATATATATGTTTGTTCCAGCTTTTGGTTCCTTATTTTTATGGGCTCAGGATTTATTACATTGAGTGTCATACTTTCTGTCTTAGATACATCCAAGTGTACGTCATCATCACCTTTCAGCTCCCAGTGGAACACATGACCTTTATGAAATTCACAACAAATCTTCCTGTCCTGTGCTGTCTGTTGAAGGTCTTTCAATGTCTTCTTGGACCTTGTCATGTCTGCCTCCAATTCCTTTATCCATTGTGTATTTTAGTATCCACTGTTTCTCTTACCCTGGATATTCGAGAACAATGGCTACCTTGTAATGCTATCAACTGGTTTCCTCATTACGTGATCTATCCAACTACAGTATTTGTCTGGTTCTTTCTGTCAGTTCTTCATTGCTGATCTTGTCATACCTTTTCAATCCTTCTGTTCTGCATGAGCACTCAATAATGAAAGCGTTTAATTTCTTGCTCATAATTTTTGTTGTTCTTCGTGTTTTCGAGATAAACAATATGAATATCAGTTTTGTAGGCATGATTCTCCAGCGTAATCTGGATATCATTTGCCACATTTATTCTCATAATTTCTGTCTTTTGCACAATGGGCTAATCACCTGTTTGCCAAGTCACTTCGATTACATGTCCACCCATGAGCCTTGTGCACTTGGGTACCCTCTACACCTCGTTTCACGGGGTAGAAGAGGTTCCGATTATGAGATGAGATTTCTGTCTTTTCTCTGTGTATTTTCAGACATAATCCTGTGACCTATCATTAAATATTCTTATTTAGTATTTGAAGAAACAAGGCTAGTCAGCAGTATCGACTCCTTTCGGCTTTCCCTGGACAGGTTCATAAACCTCCTTAAATAAAGGACATTTTCCATCTTGGATGGATGAGAAGAATTATCTGAATTACTTATCAGTAATGTACATTTAGCTGATAAGTATGTCGCTGTATACAAGTGCCGTCGTATTGTTCACTCTACACTGTTCGGCTTAATATTCATTAGGCCTAGGCTATAGGGTAACAGGGGGCAAAAAGCACCCACGTTTGCACCACCTAATACTTTTTGTTCTATATTTCCATATATAGTCATGTTTTCTTGCACATAATACCGCAGTCCTTTGGGAATATCATTACTGCATTGGGAAAAAAACACACTTTAATTTTAAAAGTACTTGAACATATTTAATTTAAATTTTTTTTCCGCTGCACCAAAAAATGCATTTCAGAAAATTCTGCAGAATATTCCAAACTTTCCTGCAGCACACATCATCACTACTACTATGATCACTAAAATTGGATACTTTGGTATCTTTATCAAATGTTAATAGCAGTTTCTACAATCACAACATAATCAATCTGAGAGCCAATGCAGTTAGGGCCTAAGTGAGATCGGAGAGTTGTAGGTCTACTCAGATTGGACGTGGAGATTATTCACAGCTAAATCCACCTGGCTTTCAGTGAAACGAGTAATACTCTTTACTGCTTTATCAGATACAACTTAGTCATCAATAACAAATCAAAAGTATAAAGTTATGGTCGATTATCAACTATAAACTATGTTAGTTTTACTTAGTTACTCCTCGTCATTATCTTGTAAACAATCCGTAAGACTAGGCAGTGCAGCCTCCCGAGAATAGAACGATGTCGTATTAACTACTGTCTATGTTTGCCATAAAAGAAATTGTCAATTTCCAGTAACAGAAATTAGGCGAATGAAATAATCATAGCGTACTTTTTTCTTGGCCGCTGCTATTTTCTCCTTCTTGTTGCTGTCCGCCATGTTGGAAAGTACTTGCGCAGGGCTCTTTTGACACGCAAGCTATATTTCCGCAAAAGTTTATAAAAGTATTTCCCTGGATGTTTTACCCAAACAAAACAATGCAAATATTTTAAGCTTTATCTCTTCACTACTGCTATTAATCGGCATGGAAACAGAGAATGGTGTTGTTGAGCATTTCGCAAGGCCTGAATGATGGTTAAAATATAAATTATTTTTCTAGTCTAGTGTTTTGATTTCTAATGTTGTCTGATCTTACTTTTTGAGTATAGGCAAAATGCTCATTATTTTTCTATCAGTCATTGTTTTTGTTGTTTTTTTAATAGACAATACAATATGAATAGTAATACCGTTTATCGTCTAATTATTCTTGAATTTTTCAAATATCATTGCGTACTATCGCTGCCCACAATTAATTGCCCTTGGTGGAAGCACATCTAAAATCTATTAAGCACAATAAAAAGTTTCTCGATTATTTGTCACATGATTATAAGCATGTCGTTTTCTTAAGTATCACGTAATTAGTCTTCTCCTGGCTATATATAAAGTGTGCAACATATGTAGGGCATTGGCCTCACTATCATCACTACAAGCAATAGAACACCCAGGTAAATGTAGCCGGCCAGACATAAAGGAAGAAATTCTAGCAATTAATACATCACTAGGGAACAGAGGATGTAGTGTGAAGCTAGTGTGGTTTCCAGAACACATAGGTATAGCTGGTAACGAGTTGGCAGACCAGAACGCCAAGAATGGAAGAATAAGTAAAAACAATATAAGAGCAGGACTGGAAAGGTCGGAGATCAAGAGCCAAGTGAAGATAACTATAAACGAGGAAAGGAAGACAACATGGAAGAACAGTAGAAAAAGCAGACATGCGTTCAAACTGCTGAAAGAACCAATAAGGACGTGCCAGGTCAGAGAAGAACTAAAAAAAACTATCGAACAAAAAACTGTGGCGTCTCCGTCTCGGTGCAGCATACTTTTTTATAGAGGAACCACACTGCCAAGAATGTCAGGAAGAGAATGACATAGACCACTACCTGATCCACTGTAAAAAGTACGAACAACAAAGGCTTGAATTAAAAACTTACTATAGAAATCACAATATAGACATGACAGGTGATAAGGTTTTAAGTATAGATGACCCAGAAGAAGCCCAGTCAATACTTAAAAGATATATACATAAAACAAAAGAAAACATATAAGGTTAGTACTTCATAGAAATTAAGCAACAGGAACTAGCAAATCAACTCCACCAATGCCGGTCCCAAGCCCGGATGAAAAAGGAGGAGGGCGGCCTGCATGGAGGCCGTAAGGAGGCAGCCCCTCCACCATGCAAAGGCACAACAGGCCAATCACCTGTTTGCTTTAAATCACGATTACTAGCAACATGTCGTGAAACATTCTAAATCCACATATATAAATTAAAAAGTAAATGTAAAGCCTAACGAATAAATTCAATAAAAGGAAAGAAGAATGGTAAAGAATAGTGCTGTCACAATGACGGTACTCGAGATCCCCTTGTTTTCTACTTCGTCTGCAAATTGTAACGTTTCGCGTTGATAGTAAATGCCTACTGCATCAATACACGCTTTCTACAATAAAACGTGTACTGCATTTCTAAGAAAAACCTTGAGATACGCAAGCTGATTAATGACCTAAATTAATACTAGCATTAATTACACTACGTTACCATAAACGAAAGGACAGATGGACTTAGGATAGAAAGAAAGGGAGGGCTGAAAGCAGGAACGCATGCAACCCTAACACGCGTCTCGCGATATAAAATTAATGCCATCACGCGTGTAAGGCCACAAGCACTAACTTTTTTTCAAATCGACAGTGATAAAAAACACTACCCATACGAGAGTTAGGTTTAAAAACTTACAAAACGCTTATTAGGAAACATGACATTCTACTGTTTTATGTCTAAAATCCTGACATTAGTCTGACAGTACAGCAGGACAGGTGGCGGTTCTAAACATAAAAAATAAAAAAACAAATACACGACTATCCAAGAAAATACATATTTTGAACTTAGCTCCCTTAAATTTGTATATTTGGGTTCCTTTGGACTTGCTGACAAATAATATGTTAAGTGTTACGCAAATAGTCTAGGAATTAACAAATTATAGCCAAAAGAAATAGTGAGGGTGTCAGACAACACCAAAATCAGAATCGCTCAGTGGCAGATTTTGAAACCACCATGTTAAATCCTATTTGATTGGAGCGCAGTAAATGTAAGGCGAAACACGATTAGTCGGACTACCAATACTAATTTTTTTGTTGTTAGGGGAAACAGTAGTAGAGGTACTTTTTTGAAAAGCTGTGTAAACATGGCACGATTGGTTAGACCCGCCAATATAGTCAATTAGAAGCGTCAGTTCAGCACCACATTTTCAAATAAACTTTCTAAAGCAACAGTGCGTTGAGATTCAGCTTATATTTTTCTAAATAAAAGCCTGAGACAGCGGCAGGTCGGATTTTGTGCCATATTCATTGCCAGTCAACGTAATTGTGTATTATTTCCATGAATTGTGGTAAGCTTGAAATATTTGATATCTTTTTAATGAAAATTGAATGTAAATTGATAATTTATGTCTGTATATGTGTGTAGTTCAGTAGCAAACATGAGGCAAAGCCTAGATATTGCTCCAACCTGAACAGAACGTGTCTGAGAAAAGTAAAATTGCATGGAATTGCCTAACAGTACACTGACACCTATCTTATTGACTAGAAGGAACTAATGCTGGAATTGCAGAGGCGTAGTAACCATTAGGGAGGAGTATACTGGTGTAAATTGTTTCAGATGAAGCTGGCAGTTGGCCTACCGCTCTGAACTCAGTGTTTGTTACGTATTGTGTTCAGTCTGGAAATAGATTATAAATTAGTTCTGAAATAGGAGGTACAACCTTCTTGTTTCAGGGACCGTGGTCCTAAAGCTTTGCTGAATCTAGAGGCTGACAGCATACTCCTGGGTCCAGATAGCGACCAGTGAGGTGTCTCCAGAACACAGGGAAGCAATCGAGCAGAGGAGTCCTTTCCTGCCGCCATCACGAAAGATAAGCTTCTGTGGCCAGAGGAGCTCAACATTATGTGTCCCCCTCTAAAATTGACATTATAGTAAAACAGAGGGACAATACCTTGTTTAAATTGATAGGAACTGTGAACGTTTCCCCATACTATTTCCAAGATAAACAAACACTTGAAGTCATGATGACAAATAACAACATAGCTTGAAAAACAAAACCAGTATTACCTCATAGTACTACTACACAACTGACACACATAGGATAATACTAATACAATATGTCACTACAAGGTTCATATTTATAAATTATGTACATATAAATTGTGATTACATTTGATTGTGATTCCTGGTTCACTGTGTAGTTGAATCAGGACATCTATTAGTGAAAGTAATTAATACATATATATTTGAAACTTTACCATTGACTCATTTAAGATAGTCTTATAGAGTGTTAAATGTGTGTGAGTGTCACAGTGTTGTCAAGTGTGGTGGAATAAATTAAATTGTTTATCTGTCTGTTGTTGTTGTGACTTACACTTCATCATTTACATAACCCTAGACATTCAACGTAGTCATCACAATATTCCAGAATAATTCTGACTGAGGTATAAATGTGGTAGCAAGTAAGGTTATCTGTAAAACACTACACCTATTAGATACAGATACCTTCACAGCTGATCTCAGTCAGTACACTAAGTCCCCTATAAGTATTTATATCATCCCACTTTACCACACAACACAAGAGAGAAAACTGGACTGATTCTAAAGGCGACGAACTGGAACGGACTACGGACTACGACTTATGGAACTTGGAACACAAGAAGTATAAATGGGAAGGAAGAGGAGCTGGTGGAAGAGATGAGGAAAGCAAAACTAGAAATCCTGGATATAACGGAAACAAAGAAAAAAGGACAAGGAGTCATGGATCTCGATGGCAACACGCTGCTCTACAGTGGTGTACCCATGTCTGAAAGAGCTAAAGGGGGCGTGGGTTGCATTGTGGCCCAAAATCAAAAAGATAGTATCAAGGGATGGAACTTTGTCTCGGAGCGCATTATGGTTGTTAAACTAAAAGAAGGAGAAACCATAGTCAACCTGGTCATAGTGTATGGGCCAAATGAGGATGAGAGAGCAGAGGTCAAGGAGGAATTCTTCGAGCTGCTTCAAAGGACAGTGGATGACTGCCTAGATGAAGTTATTATGCTCGGAGATTTTAATGCCAGAGTTGGAAATGACCATGCTAGATGGGGTGGAGTTATCGGAAGATATGGAGAAGATATTCTCAATGACAATGGAAAGCGACTCCTTAGATTCTGTAGTGAGCAGAATCTGATCATTACAAACACAAAGTTCCCCCATAAGCGCATACATGCATACACTAGATGTGAACCAACAAAGAATGAGAAGTCAGTGATCGACTATGCCATTGTTCAGAGAAGCTCATTCAAATATGTCCGAGATGCTAGAGTCTGGAGGGGGCCAGAGATTGGAAGTGATCACTACCTGCTAACAATCAAAAGAACAACTGAAAGAGTTGCTCAGCCTAGGAACTGCCCAACATCACGCAAGAAACCAAGTAAACGAGCAGGAGAAATGAGCATTAGGACCTACAAGCTGAGAGAGCCAGAAATTAAGACCAGATATCAGGGGCTTATTGCTGCAGCGGTGAGCAACTAAGAAGAACGACCTGATGACTTGGAAACCCTCTGGATTAAATTCAAGGATATCATAAAGACAGCTGCTGCAGAAGCATGCGGTGAAGTCCGACTTGGGAACAAGAGAAAGAGGACACCTTGGTGGACAGAGGAAGTCAAAGAGAAAATAAAAGAGAAGAAAATGGCATGGAAACAATACTTAGGAGCTAAAAACACAACAGGACAAATGGAAAAATATAGAGAATATGTGACACTCAGAACAGAAGCAAAGAACAAAGTGCTAGCAGCAAAACAGAAGTCCTGGGAAGAATTTGGAGAAAAGCTAGAAAAAGATGCACGAGAAAACCAGAAATTGTTCTATAAGACCCTAAAGAACATGAGGAAGGAAAAACAATGCCCTCTTAAATTTATAAAGGACAAGCAAGGCAAATTGCTTACTGCCCCGAAGGAAGTAATGGGAAGATGGAAAGAATATTTCTCAGAACTCCTGGATGGTGAGCATGATGAAGCATCAGAAATGATAAACACTAGCACAGAAGAGAAAACCAATGATGGTGAAGATGACATAAAGATGGAAGAACTGACGGCAGCACTGGAGAAAATCAAGATGGTCAAAGCAGCAGGGCATGATGGTATAACACCAGAAATGGTTAAGTTCATGGGAGCATCAGGCGACCTATTACTCTTAAGGGTTTTACAGGCAGCGTGGTACAACAAGACCATACCAAAGGATTGGGAGATTGCCATCATAACACCAATTTTCAAAAAGGGTGACAATCGACAGTGTGGAAACCATAGAGGCATATCCCTTCTCAGTGTCCCTGGTAAAATCTACTCTAGAATCCTAGAGCAGAGACTCCGACGCCTAGCTGAGCCACAATTGGATGAGGTCCAGTGCGGATTCCGAGCACACCGAAGTACTCAAGACCTAATCTTCACACTCAGACAGCTGAGTGAAAAGGCCCTTGAGTATAAGAGTGAGATGCATCTTTGTTTCATAGATCTGGAAAAGGCGTTTGACAGGGTCTCCTGGAGCAAACTTTGGGACTGTTTGGCAAGGAAGAATATTCCAGCACCTCTGATTCATGCTATACAGAGCTTCTACAAGTCTTGCAGAAATTATGTGAGGACAGCAAACCATAAGTCGGAAGAGTTCAGGACCACCACTGGTGTAAGACAAGGTGATATCCTATCTCCTTACCTCTTAATACTCCTTATGGACGATGTCATCAAGGCATGTAAGGAGAGAACAAGAAAGTATTCAGTGGGGTACTGGAAGATGAGACAGGTCTATATTTCGGAGCTGGCATTTGCTGATGATGTCGCCCTGATTGCTAAATCAGAGGCACATCTCCAATCCAACCTGCAAGTCTGGAAGGAAGAGCTGGAGAAGAGAGGGATGGTCATAAGCAGCTCTAAAACAAAATCCATGGTGATATCACGAGAAGAAAGAAAACATCAGATTAAGCTGGGAGAACAGGTCCTGGAGCAGGTCGACCACTTTAAATACCTCGGAGCTATTATAGACCGAAAGGGAGGCATCAAAGAAGAGTTGGCCACTCGAAAAGCAGCAGCTGGGAGACTTTTTCAGGCCATAAATCGAGGATTCCTCAGCAAGAGAGAGGTTGGTAAGAAAACGAAGATGGCTGTATACCGCTCCACCTATGTCCCAGTCTTGACATACGGATGCGAGTCATGGGCAATGACTACAACCCATAAAAGCCAGATCCAAACCTCAGAAATGAGGTATCTGAGGAAGGTGGTTGAAGTAACACGAAGAGACATGGTACGCAACCAGACGATACGTCAAGGCCTTAAATCCTACCCCCTGCAGACCCAAGTAGAACAGTCCCAATTAAGATGGTTTGGCCATGTCTGCAGAATGGGAGAAGATCAGATACCACGACAAACATGGGAAATAAAGAGCCAAGGATCCAGACCCCGAGGACGACCCAGAGTCCGCTGGGAGGACAACATTAGACAATCTTTGAAAGATCGAGGACTAGAATGGAACCAGGCCAGAAGGAAGACAGCCGATAGTATAGTCTGGCGCTCTCTCTTCCAAACCTCTACACCTCATGGTAGAAGGGGAACGACTAAGTAAGTAAGTAACTAGCAAATCATTTAAAACAAAAAACAACGGGGGAAAAAAATTACTAACTACTCATAGGACAAGGAAAGACAACAAGGTTTAAAAATAAAAGACAACAACTCAAAAAGAACAAATACTAATACAAATTACAACCAAGTGTAAAGGACAATATGTATCTATAAACAATACAAAAGAGAAAATAAAATGGATAAATACTAATATAAATTAAAATCAGCAACTGCAAACGACAATAGCTATTTTAAATGAATACAAAATTAGTAAATAAAATAACACTAAATACCCCAATTATAACCAACTTTCAGGTTGAACAGGGTAGACCAAGATGGAACGAGAAGAGGCAATAACGGACAGCTGTTAAGTGCCCGCTCTCCACCCATCACCTCTTCAAAACAACAACATAGGGCATTGGCGTAGCTGGCGAGTCCTTTTTAGGGCTTTATGGTAGCAGATAGATAATGTTGGTCCTTTTCAGGACTTAGTATCTATCAACGCTAATCGGGTTAGCAGTCAACAGAGTTGACTTTTTTTTTTGGGTGGTAAATGCGCTCTGATATAACCAAATAGGTTGAAAGGTACGCGCCTCGCCAGAAGAAGGCAAAAACCGAACAAAAAAAAAAAATAATAATACTCAATGTTGTCGCTCATGTCAGTGTTTTTTTTTTTTGGCGTAGATCTAGGGCTTTCGTTTGGCCATGATCAGAGTGTTGGCGCAGATCAAAACCAGGGCAGAGATCAAACACATTTTTACACCATATAAATCAATAAACTTTATTATACGCCCTAAAATGGGTATTACAAAACAATCTAGGGTTTTCAAGTACCATCTGTTAATGTTCTGTAAGTAAAAATCTTGTGTTTATTTTCCTCCAGAAAAATGTAAAGCTTTTTCATGGATCGATTCATTGTCACATTTTCAAACACAGCCGTATATTACAATAGCCCAGTGCTATTCCCGGTGGTCTCCGAGGAGACAAGGAAGGCTAGGACTACTGTATGCATTAAAGACGATTATTGTGTGCTGCATTCGACTGGCAACCTCATCATGAAAAACACATTAGTACTGAAACCACTTCAGCGGGAACATGTACTGTCACGGATTGCCTCCCCTACTTTGCAGTAGTGGTCCAACAGGGGCAAAATTCAAGTGCATCTAAAATGGGTCGTCGAAGGTGGCTACCTTCTCACAAGATTACTCTTGGCAGAGATGTAGATTGAAGTGTAATGAAGCTTCTATCCTAATGGGAGTCTTCTCAAGATAATTCAGAAGTCAAGAACCATGCGATTAGGGCTGAGCAATGGTTAACTTGCCAATAACTTGCGATGAATTCACGCTGGACGAGATCAAACAAGCCGTTAAAAGATTAAAAAATTTTAAAGCTGCTGGAGTTGACGAAATTTCAGGGGAAATGATTAAAGCAGTTAATGACAACAACCTCTTGAGAATTTTAGATATTATAAATGAAGTATGGAGAGAAGAACAACCACCACAACAATGGAAAGACAGTATTATTGTAAAGTTACCGAAGAAAGGTGATCTATCAGACTGTAATAACTGGCGTGGTATATCTCTATTATCAGTACCTGGAAAATTATTATGTTGCATGATGTTAGAAAGACTTAAATTGCATGCTGACGAAAAGATCAGAGAAGAACAAGCGGGTTTCAGGCCGAAACGATCATGTATTGATCAAATATTCACACTAAGAACAATTATAGAAGAATCAGTGGAAAGGCAATCGCCACTTATTATCACCTTCGTCGATTTTCAAAAAGCCTTTGATAGTCTACACCGCCCATCATTGTGGAAGATACTTACAATCTATGGTTTTCCAACAAAATATGTGAATATAATCAAAGCGCTATATGACAATGCAAGATGTTGTGTTAGAACAAATAAAGGGAATACAGAATGGTTTACAGTAGAAACAGGGGTTAAACAAGGCTGTATTATGTCACCACTACTTTTTGGAATAGCTATTGATTGGGTTATGAGAAACTATACCCACAATGAACAATTGGGTATAAAATGGACAAATGGAAAATTCCTGGGGGACCTGGATTTCGCAGATGATGTAGCATTCTTAAGTTCAACACCAAGACAATCCCAAGAAGCAATAAATAATTTGTGTCATCTCTCGGTTAAAATAGGTCTCCAAATAAATGCCTCTAAAACTAAAGCTATGAACTTTTCTAACGAGACCTTTGATATCATCTTGAACGGGGAAAAACTACAGAAAGTTGAAAGTTTCAATTATTTAGGCAGTAAAATGACTCAGGATGGTGACACAACAAGAGAAATCCATACTAGAATTGCTTTGGCAGCTAGCGCCTTCAATAGATTATCTAACATTTGGAAATTACGATCATTGAATATACAAACCAAGCTTCGTCTGTTTAATTCAAATGTTATCTCAGTGTTAACATACGGCTGTGAGAGTTGGAAAATAACAAAATCATTGGAGAACAAGCTGAATACATTCGAGAACAAATGTCTTAGAAAACTCATGAACATCAGTTGGAAAGAATTCAAGACTAATCGACAAATAAGAGAAGACTCTAGGCAGAAATATGTCTCCGACTATATAAGGAAAAGACGATGGTCATATATCGGTCATGTCCTACGAATGCAAAACAACAGAATACCACTACAGGCGCTCACTTGGGTTCCTGAGGGTAAGAGGAAAAAAGGAAGACCAAAAGAAACACTCAGAAGAACAATAATAAGAGAAGGAAGAACGTTGGGCCTAAATAATGTGCAAGAGCTAAGAGGAGTGGCGTCACAACGAACAACCTGGAGAGCACTGGTTTCTGCCTTATGCGCCGTGTTTGGTGCTTAAAGAATTTATTATTATTATTATTATTAATGGTTAACTTATATCTGATCCGTCGCCTTTTGTGAAGAATTATGCAATGTTTTTAGCCCGTTCAAGCCCCCAGTTGGTGTAATCCAACGAAATTCCTCTTATAAGTAATTGCTCTATAGATGTAAATATATATACGTATATATAGATGTATATTTTAAAGAATCGTGCTCAAACGTTCGCTTTCATACATATAAAAACTGAATCGACTATAATTGCTTAGTTTTAAAACAATATGAAACAAATTTAATAATGAATTAGTCTTTAACAGTTAAAATAAGGAGGGGATGATGCATTTTGCTGTAAATACAAGTTTTCGTCACGGAGACGTAGGTAAGGATTTATCAAAGTCCGTTGCTTTCGCCTTTTTTTACAAGAAAACTTAATTCTAAGGGAGTCCTGTCACCGTGATTTTCGTCACTTCTTGGTGATGAGTGTACTTCTCTCACGCGAGTGGCATAGTAACTTCAGTACTTCAAACCGTCTGATAGCTTGTAACCACAAGTAGTCTTGTACCACGAACTTTTTTTAGACAAAATAGAAAAACAAATGTCTCTGCTAAGTACATTTGTGGGCTTCCAATTAACAGACGCATTCTCGCTGTCAACCCACCAATGTTAAGCTCTCAGAAGAATTAAATTCCCGAGTACACAGTGTAGCTCAGGGAAGCTGATTAAAAATCACCATATTCCTCTGGGTATTAATTGGGAAAATATGTCTGGACGGCGCGAATAATGAGTTGCTGGAGTTACAATTAACGAAGTGCATATATCTCACAAAATATTATACACTTTAGGCACATGTGATGTAATCATCACTCATCACTGCTCCATTCGGAGTCTGGGGGGTCACCTCTGCTGTCGGTTTTCCGCACGACTAGCCAGAAGAAATCACCAGCACTTGCTGTAGTGGTTTACGAATATACTAGTTTCATATATAACCACTTAGCAAGAAAACATGTTAAATTCACATTTGGTAAAATAATAGTTTTCACTTACCCCCAAATTTGTGGGAATACACAATCTCCTCGCGTAGGGTAGAATGGACACGAGCAATTTAGGTTATATGCTTGCGAAGCACTTGGTCTGGAAATTTTGAATCCCTTTTATGACGGATGAATCTGCGAAACAAACCAAGTAAACGAACGGGAGAAATGAGCATTAAGACCTACAAGCGGAGAGAGTCAGAAATTAAGACCAGATATCAGGGGCTTATTGCTACAGCGGTGAGAAACCCTCTGGCTTAAATTCAAGGACATCATAAAGACAGCTGCTGCAGAAGCATGTGGTGAAGTCCGACTTGGGAACAAGAGAGAGAGGACACCTTGGTGGACAGAGGAAGTCAAAGAGAAAATAAGAGAGAAGAAAATGGCATGGAAACAATACTTAGGAGCTAAAAACACAGCAAGACAAATAGAGAAATATAGAGAATATGTGATACTCAGAACTAGAAGCAAAGAACAAGGTGCTATCAGCAAAACAGAAGTCCTGGGAAGAATTTGGAGAAGAACTAGAAAAATATGCCCAAGAAAACCAGAAATTGTTCTATAAGACCCCTAAGAACATGAGGAAGGAAAAACAATGCCCTCTCAAATTTATAAAGGACAAGCAAGGCTGTGACGTACGTCTAGTTTGACAAGTGAATTTTCCCTGATATGATGGATGATTAAAGGGACTTTTAGCTTTTCATAACATTAGAACCCCTGAACATTTGTTGTAACTTTTCGTTTCGCCAGAGCGAACCGACCGGGACTCATTTAGTATGCGGCACGAGATCAAAGACAGACTGAGGGTTTTCAGGGGAGATTATCGGCGCTATCAAAGATAGTAGTGGTCCCTGAAACGATTTCGCATCTCGGTGTTAAGCACGGAACCGATCGCAGCCAGAGCGAACGGAGAAAGCTGACGCAAGCAGCGAGCGAAGATACGAAGAGGCCAGGGGCGGCTTCTCTCTTTGGATTTGGCGGTCAGATCCCCCAAAGTTATGAGATCAAAAAAAAAGCTGTCAAAGTTATCATGTCCCACTCATCTTGCATTCCAGTGGTAGATATACAGATCACTTAGAAATACACTTCATCATTCGCTGGCCAGAACTTGATAGAAGCACTAGCGATATTTGAAATCTTGCTAGATCATCTCATGGATTTTATACATATTTGCAGTGAATTCTATTCTGTGCAAAGCGGTAATATATATATATTGTGTAAAGTGATCAGTGGCCTAGTTCATTCATTATATTTCATTGGATTTTGTGTTAATTTAAACCTATTAAATTAAACCGTCTCAATAGTTCCAGGTGTAAATATAATGATCTATCTATTATATTATTTCAAAAGATAATAGATGCTTAAATTAACTTTTAAAGTCGCGAAGGAATTTATAATTAATAAATTCAGTTAAGTCCTAGTTTTATAGATGTGTGTTTTTAACCACTAGAACTCGCGCAGTGTTTATTAAATACATAATTAAATACTCGAGTGTATAATAGGCTTAACGGGAAATTTATCGCGCGCTTAGAAGATTATTTGTTTTAAAGTATGATTATGTTGTTATGTCCAACGGGTTGATCACCCGTTTGCCAGTCACTTCGATTACGGAAACAACAGCAAATGGATTGATTTGCCGTTGCCCTAAAGACGCCAATAGGCGTGATGGGAAACAATGGCAAAGAAAACCTATCTGCTGTTGCCCTAAGACGCCACTAGGCGTAATGGCCACTGACTGCTTTGACGGTCGGTGGCTAAGGACGGAAGAAGAAGAAGAAGATGTTGTTATGGGTTTTCTATCTTTTTCTCTAGATTGATCACCTTTTGCAATCCCAGCAATAACGAAATCTTTCAGAGTTTCCATACTCGGTTCTTAAACTTCCAGACAGTTTGATGAGACATTTTTTAAAAGTAAATCTTGTGGTGGTCCGGTACGGCCTGGCTAGCATAATTACATGAAGGAAAGCCTACCCAAGATCATTTGATTATTATCATCAATTTAACTTACAATCTGTAAGATAAACTGGAAGATGAACAGTGCCAGTAGCGATAGTTTATATACTGCTCTATTGTGAGAGATTACCGATTTACCTGAATGTGACCGAGCCTAGTTTTTCCTCACTGGATTAAAAACTTTCCCGGTCAGTGGCTATCATCACGCAGTGAAGGATTATACCATCACCTCATTTTTCACCCCTATGTCGAACTGCGTCAGTGCCATCCCATAGACTCGTTTCTTTATAATAAAACACAAGAACTCTTAGAACTTCAAGTCCGGCGATAAGCGGGAATATTTGCTCTCAGTGAATCCTCGCATTATCTGGGGCGGGACATAGAAGGACTAGACAGTTGTCATACGTCAAGAGTTAATTATTGTATTTATCATTCTAAGGGATTGTCTGATGCTGCAAATCGGTAAGTGTGTGGTGTATATGAGTGTGGATCCGCACAGAGTGTATGAATGACAGGAGATTTATTTTTTTGCAACAAACCATTTGTTAACTTGCCTACCGGGTAATACGTTTCTGTATACCCGGCATTGTTCCTTTAGTGGGATAATTTGTTAACTCTGTTTCATCCCCCCCCCCTTTTTTTTTCTTTGCTTAGGAAAGGGAAGACACCATTGGGATAACAGTATTTTTTTGTCTACCACCATAACTAATATTGTAACACCTCTTTCAGAGTAATTAAATTCACTGTTGGGTTACATTACCTATGTTCCTGATAACTATCTATCTTGAGACTGGGTTTATCTTTGTCTAATACAAGCGGGAAGGGCTTAGTCGATACCAATCTTCTTCACCCCCTCCCTACCTTGATATTTGCATTTTTCTGTACTTATGATAATTTTATGTAACACTTGATATTGTTTTTTGTGATTTGATCTTTACGGTAAATAAACATCATAAACTTAAATCGGACTGTGTTGGAATACCCAAAAACCCAAACATTCCCTATTTGTTTAATATAGCTGTATCCACGTCGTCTGAGTGCTTGAAGCAACAAATCGGTGTGAGCGCAGACGTGTGTCTGGAAAACTGGCAAATAATTGTTTGACCAGGAGAGTGGAAGAGAAGATTGAGAGAAACGATTTGTCGTAAATACGTCTGTCTTTACTCTCCTCCAGCACTCTGTGGAGCATCATATTTAATCTACATTTTCTATCACTGAGCTTTCCATCATCATTTTCACTCTAAACCGGACCACTATTTCTAAGACTCTTTTCTCTCAAAATAAATTCACGACAAAGGCAAATTGCTCACTGCCACGAAGGAAGTAATGGAAAGATGGAAAGAATATTTCTCAGAACTCCTGGATGGTGAGCAAGGTCAAGCATCAGAAATTATAACCACTAGCAGAGAAGAGGAAACCAATAGTGATGATGATGACATAAAGGCGGACTTACTTTTTAAGGTTTTAAGTTTCCCAAATACTTCGATCTGTCACTTATAATAAAGGAATTCTAAGTCCGATGTCTCACTGGCTTCTGGGAGTCGCTAGTTTGAAGTTGCGAAGCTGTCTGTGTTCTGTGTCTCTGATTTCACTACATTATATGTGCAGTTCTCAGTTCACATCACAGATGGTGCTTCCGCCGGATGTTCCAATAGGATCCATAGTTTATTCCGGCTTCTTACTTTAATCCAATCGTAAGCTCTTTAGCACTGGGTTGGAGTGTCTAATTTCAAAATATCCCCCACGTTATTTAAATAATTGCATTTAATATTCCAATGCGTGACCTCTTTCAAATCATGCGGTAATATTTCTGGTGGCATCTTGTGAAACCTCACAAAGCAAATCTGTGCACTGATTACCTGTCCAGATGTTTTCCTGCCAATATTGACTCGCCAGACAGATTTATCTGTAATAAAGATACGACAGGGGCCAACGGATGCGATAATCTAATTATCACCTGTGCGTGTGACTCCCCCAGACTGATTTCTCAGACGGACAATATTGGCTTTCTTAGAACCGATCGTGCACGACCATCCTGTGTCAATAGAGGATCGTCGCCATCAAAGGTTGGCGAGGCGACTTACAGAGATAAACGTATTACCGCCGACCGGTGATAATGGGTGGGTATTGTTACAATAATACCCCAGTTCACCTGGCGGAACGTAAATAAGTCTGAGTAGTGGTAAAGCAAAATTGTAAGAGATAAAGATAGTCCTATAGCAGATACTTACGTAGGGGAGTGGAGTGTTAGAGTTCACCCTACTAGATCCAGCATAGAGCAAAATAATGAATGAAAGGCATGATTTATGACAAATAAAAGCGATTGGAATGATAGAAAGAGAAAAATGAAGAAAAGAAGGGATACTGCCGGAGTGGCTGAAGGTGTGAGAGAGCCACCAAAAGAACACGTACAGACCTTCTGTGACATGTGCTTTGACGCAAGCTTCTTACAAGGGGTCCAGAACGCAGTCGTGGTGGCCCTGTACTCCTTAAGGAGCATAAAAAGGAGATTTAAAAAGTAATAAAATGCACAGTCAACTTCCGTTGTCAGAAACCAGGGTTTACCAAACATGAAGTTAAATATGCAACGTCTACGACTGCAGGCAATTGGAGACGAAGACTGAGAAAACAAATGTTCCCGGGGGTCTCTCATGAAACCTTGAAAGAATATGTCTACTGGTCGCGTAGGCGTATTGTAAGAGATGACTAATATGAGGCAATGCATGGGGCTGGCAACATCACCGTGTAAAACAGATTGCTATATAATACGTTAAATAACATCAGATGGAAGACACATCTCATAAGTGAAGAGTAGAATAGCCCAGGCACAAGCAGCATCCTACAAAATGAAAAATATGTTATGCAACAATTCTTAGTCAATGGAAGCAAGAAAGAGAGTTCTTCGGAGTTATATAGAACCAATCCTGACATATGGAAGTGAGTCGTTGACAATTACCAAACAAGTAGGAAAAGCACTAGATGCTACAGAGATGTGGTTTTAGAGGAAAAAAAAGTAAAAAGACGTTATTATTTTCATTGTGGTAACAAGGCGTTTATTTATTGTAGGGAAGACATTTTTGTTAATTAAATATGTTCCTAATATATTATTTATTTCTATAACTTTTAAGTTAAACATCATAACACACAATCATAAAATTCACATGCATTTTATAGGGACAGCTTATATTAAAAATCTTTGTGTGTTTTAAATTATTAAGGTACATACGATTCTAAAACAGTTATTGACAACACTGGTGTTATAGTCAGGGTTGCCAATTGAGCTTTTTTGACGCCAAATTCGCACCTCTGATTCATGCTATACAGAGCTTCTACAAGTCTTGCAGAAATTATGTGAGGATAGCAAACCATCAGTCAGAAGAGTTCAGAAACACCACTGGTGTAAGACAAGGTGATATCCTGTTACCTTACCTTTTCATACTCCTCATGGACGATGTCATCAAGGCATGTAAGGAGAGAACAAGAAAATATTCAGTAGGGTACTCGAAGACGAGACAGGTCTGTATTTCAGAGCTGGCATTTGCTGATGATGTTGCCCTGATTACTAAATCAGAGGCACATCTCCAATCCAACCTGCAAACCTGGACGGAAGAGCTGGAGAAGAGAGGGATGGTCATAAGCAGCTCTAAAACAAAATCCATGGTGATATCACGAGAAGAAAGAAGACATCAGATTAAGCTGGGAGAACAGGTTCTGATGCATGTCGACTACTTTAAATACCTCGGAGCTATTATAGACCGAAAGGGAGGCATCAAAGAAGAGTTGGCCACTCGAAAAGCAGCAGCTGGGAGATTTTTTCAGGCCATAAATCGAGGATTCCTCAGCAAGAGAGAGGTTGGTAAGAAAACGAAGATGGCTGTGCAACGCTCCACCTATGTCCCAGTCTTGATATATGGATGCGAGTCATGGGCAATGACTACAACCCACAAAAGCCAGACCCAAACCTCAGAAATGAGGTATCTGAGGAAGGTGGTTGAAGTAACAAGAAGAGACATGGTCCGCAACCAGATGATACATCAAGGCCTAAAATCCCACCCCCTGCAGACCCAAGTAGAACAGTCCCAACTAAGATGGTTTGGCCATGTCTGCAGAATGGGAGAAGATCGGCTACCACGACAAGCATAGGAAACAAAGAGCCAGGGATCCAGACCCCCAGGACGACCCAGAGTCCGCTGGGAGGACAACATTAGATAATCTTTGAAGGACCGAGGACTACAATGGAACCAGGCCAGGAGGAAGACAGCCGATAGAATAGTCTGGCGTTCTCTCTCTTCCAAACCTCTACATCTCACGGTAGAAGGGGAACGACTAAGTAAGTAAGACGCCAAATTCAAAAAATCTGTTGTTTTTTTTTAAATTGGTTGGCATCATACAATTTGTTTGGCTTTTTGGCCTTTTTTTTTGGTCTTTTTTTAAACATTGGTTGGTGTCAAAAAATTTGTTTCGCTGTTTGGCGCATTTTTTGGCTTTTTTTTAATGCATAAATTGCTTGGACTGAAAGCAGTATGCATGTATTTCATTATATCAAAGAAATACAAAACATAACGATTGAAGTTAATATACATTGTAACCTATTATCTATGGTCAAATAAACATCCAGTCCACTGTTTCAATCCCCTTATACAATATGACCTACTGATTATTAACATTTCTTATATCTGGTTGTGAAAGAAGAAGTGTTGTGTTTGGGGCAGGATAGCCAAGAAAGTGACCAATGTCTGACAAACTCCATCAGTTTTGCATCGGATGATGCATAAAGTATGGATTGTTGTAATAACTCAGTATTGTCTAGATTGAAAGATGTGTCTCCGCATTGTGTGCAACTCAAATGCATCTGCCATTCACTGGCTTTGGGCATTCAACATGCAGTTTCCACACTATCATCACATATAAGATTTTTCTTGTCAGAAATACCTCACTGGTTTTGCCATAGTGAGTTGAGACAAGAATCATGTAAAGAACTGTTTTGCATTAAGAACACAGCTACAGAATATGAACTTGCTCAAGCTACTACTCTCCCATTTGAAAATCTGTAATCTACTAGGTGGCTCATGCGAGGAAAGGTTATGTTTAATATTTTGTTGTCCAGTGAGTAGAAAATAAGCATTCATCAAGTTGGTTTTTGTGTTAAGTTCTTAACAGAATGTGATAGGTTCCAACGGCAGAACAAAGAGCGCTGAGGTCTATCAAGAAATAGAAAATGTCAAGGCAAGATGCTTGTCTATGCAAGAAGAATATCTCAGTCAACTTAGAAGTTGACTTCCTTCAGCGAGGGATACTTTTCAAGGCCTATCAAAACTGAGCCCTATTATAATTTTGAACCAGGCTTCAAGGCCCCCATTTTCAAAGTTACCTTTTATACACACTGCAGAAAACAAAATCAGCACATTTTGAAAAATACAATAAAAATAACTTTTGTTGAGTGGAGAGAAGATCACAATTTAAAAAAAAATAGAAAGTGAACAGTTTTGGATTGATCTACACCAGCATAAGGCATTCAAAGAGCTCGCCGCATATGCCCTTACGTGTCTAATAACCCCAGTGAGTAATGCTGCAGTTGAGAGGATATTCTCTCTTGTATCATCAGTTTAGATAAAGGCAAAAACAGAATGCAGCTGCATCTGCTTGACGCTATTGTAAGAATCACAGCTGAACTGTTGTATTTAGATACATGTTATTCACTGCATCATCAAAAATGTTAAAAGACTATATACAAATTATATGGTGAAGGTTTCAGCAGGGATGTCACTGATGAGCTTGATCTGGAGCTATTTTTGTGATGTAATTATGAATAATCTATTTTAAATAGTTTGGCTTTTTGTGGAAGTGGCTTTTTTTTGGCTTTTTTGTGAAGGTGTTTGGCCTTTTTTCACTACTTTATCTGGCAACCCTGATTATAGTGTAAACACTGCAACATGGCGTCGACCAGTCGACAGTAAGAGTTCTTTATCAATATAATTAGTTATATTGCGAGTGAAATTATCAGTTTTAGCACTCCACACAATATTTTTCTTTCGCAAGGACACTCAATAACATAAGAATGTTTCATGGTGCCAGTAAACTGTCTCAAAATCTCTTAAAGCCTTAGCCTACATAATTTTATATTGGAAGCATTATTTCAACCATATCGTAATTGCATAAAACGCAGAATTTCCACACATATCTGTCATGTGCCAGTATCTATTAAAGAGTCCTCGTGTGAACAGAGTTAGAGTGCCTGCATGATTTTAAATCTGGTTATTGAAAAAAGAGGGTTGGTCAGAGCAAACGTTGAAAAACGG
This sequence comes from Oreohelix idahoensis, assembly GCA_024509875.1. Taxonomy (NCBI): domain Eukaryota; kingdom Metazoa; phylum Mollusca; class Gastropoda; order Stylommatophora; family Oreohelicidae; genus Oreohelix; species Oreohelix idahoensis. The sequence continues at coordinate 148,973 of JAMPIV010015470.1, forward strand.
CAGCGGGAAGTTTTTTAAAACTTGGTTTGGTCCAAGCAAAAATCGCCACCCTGGTGCGTCTTCAGCAACAACAGTTAAAATAATGTAGGCTATAGGCTACGTACTTTAATGCCGTTGTTGCAAGAAGGTGAACGTGTGTAAATAAATGGCGTGCTTAATGTATAAATCATTCATTAATAACAATTTTTAGCCGTGCAAGTTAAAATGGAGGTTGATAGGTTTTATTATTATAGGGCCTAATGATGAAAAATATCCCGTTCAACCTCTGATGGGTTAAAATTAGGATATATAGTGTTTTCAATTCCAAATAAGATGAATAACTGCCGATATGGGAAAGTGGCATCACATCTGTCAAATCGTTGTAAATATGGCAAATCATAATGATCAATTTTGCTTGTATTGTAGGGCCTATGTTTAAAAAAAAACAACAACGAGATACAAAACCAAACAAAAATAATATTCAAGGGGAGGGGTATAAAGGCCTTGTGTTTCCAGTTAGATATTTAATTGACTTTCACTTACCATAAGTCATATGTATTGCAAGAACATCATCAGACCTTCACCTTCCCAATTACAATATACGAGGGACGGTCAAAAAGTAATGCCTCGTAATTTTTAATTTAATTCAATAGGCAAGAAAACAGATAAAATTCACATTGAAATGTAGCCCCAAGTCTGAACTTCAAAAATTTATTTCTCAATGTAGTCTCCGTTATTTGTTACAGTTTTTGTCCATCTTCTCACAAGGGCATGTATCCCCGCACTGTAAAAATTTGTGTCCTTTTTCCTAAACCACTGGCGTATGGCACGTTTAAGGGTCTCGTTGTCCTCAAAGTGATGTCCGCGAAGATCTTCTTTCAGTGGTCCAAACAGATGGAAGTCAGAAGGTGCAAGATCGGGACTGTAAGGGGGATGTGGTAATAATGTCCATCCAAATTCTGCAATCGCAGCAATGGTGCGTTTAGCGGTGTGTGGCGTGACATTATCGTGCAACAGTAGTGCAGTTCTCTGATCTTTTAATGGGTAAAGTCGCCGAAGACGACCTCTAAGCTTCTTCAAAGTTTCAATGTAACGGTCTGCATTCACCGTGTTTCCCAGTTCCAAGAAGTCGAGAAGAATCACACCCTTCTCATCCCAAAACACGGAGGCCATAACTTTCCCTACAGATGGTGAACTTTTGAACTTCTTTCTTGTCGGCGATGTTGTGTGATGCCATTCCATTGACTGCCTCTTGGATTCTGGTTAAAAAAAAATGAACCCAAGTCTCATCACCTGTCACAATATTCGATAAAAACTCTTCTCCTTCAGTTTCGTAATGGTGCAGGAGGTTGATGGCTATGGTCTCGCCTTCAGCATTGGGGAATTCTATGACATAACGTTGTTTTAACCGAATGTCTTTGGCAGCCATTTTTAAACTGTTACAGTGGTGTCACCTATTACTGAAACAGGTTGGTAATGCTATACAATGCAGAAGAGTGTTTGAGGAATCCTGCTAAATTTACAAATTGCACACCGATGCAGTATTTACATACATAAAAAATAGGAGGCATGACTTTTTGACCTTCCCTCTTATTAACTTTTGTTCTTGTTAAATATTGTTTGACTATATTATGCAGTTCCCTACGTATGTCTATTTTTAACATCTCTTCTATATTTATAGATAAATTTGATGCCTGCAAATAATATAATATTGGGATTCTCATTTTTTTTATACCTCTTACATTTTAACAAGAAATGTTCTATATTACTATCTTGAAGACATCCTGCATAGTAAGGTTCTTCTATTCTGAAATAGCCTTTTCCCTGCCATAGTCTGAGACATTTCTTATTACTGGGAATTTTCAATTCCCTAGATATCTAACATTTTCTTGTTGGAGCCTTGAACATCTTACATGCATGTCTTCCTTTCAGATTTTTATCCCACTCTGCTTTCCATTCATCTGTATTATTTCTTTAATTAAGCTTTTAATCTCTGATTTACTCATCCCTACAAGTATTAGATTTTTATCAGATCTACCTTTCTTGGCTTCTTTATCTGCCTTTTCATTTCCCTCTATGCTAGCATGGGAAAGTATCAGTGCTATTAAGACTGAACATCCTCTGGAATATAAGTATGTAGTAGCCAGAAATATCTCCTCTGCTATATCAGGTCTGCTGCATTCTCGTAAATAAATTAAGGGGCTGCTGTAAAACTGGTAAGGAATATAAGTATATAAACCAATAAAACAGTATTGAATCAGTTCTACAAATAACAGTTCACATGAAACAAGGGACGTTTCGGGTTTTACCCTTCGTCAGCCACAGCCACAAACAGGTGACAAAGACAAGAATTACATATAGGTACTACAAAAACATACGATGATGAGAAATATACACCAAATGGGCGATACAAGCAGATGGAAAAAGTAAACAACAACAGTGATGAGAGAAAAAAAAAGAACAATAATAATACAAGAAAATCGTAAAATCTAAAAGAAATACCGAAACAAGAAAGTAAATAATCAACGAAACGAAAAAAAGAGAATTAACAAAACTTTGAAACAAGTAAAAGTTCACTGAGCTCGATCCGAAGATGCTGTGAAAGAAAGCCGTAGTATTCCGTCACAGAAATCGCAAGGAAGTGACGTATGATAGCGACAAAACAAAAGATATAAAAGGATACTAAACGAACCAAAACAAAAACATAAGAAGATAGATCTAAAAGACAACGAATAAAGAATGAAAAAGAGAAAAGCTACCAGAATTTATGCAAAATGATGTTGGATATTCAAGCCATCAGGAGCTAAAACGCCCATTTGAAAAATAAGACGATTCTCCAACGAAAAGCGAGTCTTGTCATCACCGACACATGAAAGGAGGACAGTAACATGAATATCGGAATTACCTGAATGGTCAGGCCTATTGAAATGAAGGTTATGTCATGATGACAAGATCGAATCTTCAACCTAAAGCCGGCAAAGGATCGTCTGCTCGAAAACAGCAGACTATATGACGTACTTCCGGGGTAGTCTGGGCAGTGCTTATCAACAAGGAAATGAGTACATAAACCCTGTCGAGTGCGATAGAGTCTGTTATGATTTTACACATAACAGACGTTTCGATTGTAAACCGCTTCCATTTTGTGAATTTTCAGACATTGTTTATCACTACGAAATGCGAATAAAAATTAAGCTAATACACTGAAATTCCCACCAACAGTGAACAAAGAACGATCAGAAATGCTTAAAAATGTGTTTACTTCCGTCCTGGATTAAATTCCGGTCACTTTAAAATACTGGATCGGAAAAAGAATCAAAATTAGTTACAGTCTTTAAAAAGACGTTACGTCCAGACGAACAGAACTGAGAGTCTTTAAAACGATGTTACGTATGGAATCAGTTAAGGAAATCATAGAAGCACAAAAGCCCTGTGTAGTTCTAGAGAGATAGAGGGGACAAAAAAACAGGGCCGCTGCTACCACCAGGCATATTGTGTATGGTGTCTTAGGTGTTGTTGGGAACCCCACAATGCCAATACCAACTACAGAAACCACATCTGAAAAGAGCACATTACATGCCATCATGCAGGCTTCATGCATAAGAGCCAAATGCAGTAGTAACCCATGTTCATTATGGAGTGAAAAAGGGGTATTTATAGAAGTACTGAAGCATATTCACCTGGATTCAGTACAAAATATGATTATGAATAGAAATGTACATGGCATAACTATGAATAAAAAGTCAAACTACATAGAGAAATGAAGAGTGTTGGAAAGTTTACAAAAAATTATCAACCAGTACTTTGAGAACAGAGCCACCAGTGTACAAGGGCAAACCAGCAGGAAGATGACATTGGAGCATTGTATTTCACAAGGGGGAGTTCTGTGACCCACACTGTTCCAACATAAAATATTCCAAGAAGAGAATGAAAAAAAGAAAAACCCCAAAACAAAGCACAAAGAACAACCATAAAATGCATAGAGGAACACCTCCATAGCAATAGCGGGACCTATTCATATACAGATAGCATAGCAACTATTGCAACAGGAATTGGAGGTTAGATTAGCTACTAATGCAACAGGACATGGAGGGGGAAGGAATATTTTGGTTCTGAGCAATGGTAAATCCACACTTGTTTGATTTGGATTTTTATTTCTAAACTCTGCTAGATTCAGACTCTTGCAACACAAGCCACAATGTATTTTATAATACATTATTATTAAACTGACAGTGGCTTTTGTATATGTGCGTGTATAAATCAGAGGATGATAGATGAAACAAATCAAGAAAAGAATAAAAATGGAAAATTAAAAAACTCATATTTTAAGTCAATAATGAACATGAATGTGATATATAATTTGATCAGAAAATTAAGATTATATGAGAGCTGTGTGCTTTCTGTGCTTCTCTGTGGTGTGGAATGCTGGAGAGTAACAGAGAAGGAAATGTTGAAATTGTCCTCTTTCCACACAATCTGCCTTTAGAAAATTCCCTTAAATCTTTTGCCATCACAAGAACAGCTATGCTATGGAACCCGGAAGGAAAGCAAAAGAGCGGCAGGCCAAAAACAACTTGGCAGAGAACTGTGGAGACCAAGATGCAAAGAATGAAGCAGAGCTGGGGCACTGCACGAAGGATGGCTGCCAACCGAACAAAGAGGAGGCAGTTTGTTGCTGCCCTACAAGGTCCCACTAGGCGTGATTTCCACTGACTGCTTTGACAGCTAAGGATCAAAGAAGAAAAATATAATTTGGTACAGAAGTGTGGGCAATGGAAGGGAGGAAATTAGGTCGTTGTTGACACATTAACTCAGTACAGTTGGTAAAATTACAGATCTGCAGTGAGTCATCATCATCATCCTTCGGCTTCCCTAAGGAGCATAGGCCTTCAACAAACTCGTGCCAAGTCTTCCTGTCCCCGACTTGTCCATATTTATTTTTGTTACAGTTTTTTTTTTGGCTTATAATTTCTTCAGGATGGGTTAGCTTGCCCCATGCCGAACCCTCCTTAGTTATTTTTATGACATGCATGGTAATTTACAGTGTTACTGTTCTTTACTTCCCTTTCATGCCCCGGTAACAACAGGTGAATAACTGAATATGTGCGACATTATATCCAGTGGCATACTGGGGGGGGGGGGGGGGGCTGCCCCGGGTGACAGCCAGGAAGGGGGTGCCATCGGACATTATTATTATAGTACTTACTGTTGAAAATGTACTTGCAAGGGATTTTTTATTTTTGCGGTGATCCGCTCCAGATGCCAAATACTTGAGGGATGCCTCTGCACCGAATTGTTGGCCAGCTAGAAATACAATTACTAGTGTAGTCGGTAAACAATAGACTCCATAAGTGTGAATTGGAGATGACGATTGAGAAAACAAAAGTTCCCGGGGTTCTCTCATGACACCTTGAAAGAATATGTCTACTGGTCACACAGGCATATTGTAAGAAGTGACTAATATGAGGTTATGCATAGGGCTGGCAACATCAAATGCCAGATACTTGAGGGACGCCTCTGATTATATCTTGATTGTTGAGGTTAATAAAAGGGTAGTTCAGAATGACAGAGCAGAGAAACACTGCCAGTCTCAATCCCTTTCAGTATTCAAAGTTTAATTGTAAATATTGATTATAGGTAAACACGTGTCTATCAACACTGTGTGATCAAAATGAACTGCTCTTTACTGATGACGGATTTAACAGAAACGACACATTCAGAAACAAATTTCAGTCAGCAACAGCTGCCAATAGCCATAATAAGACATCAAAACACAGAAAATAAAGTATTAGCAGTCAGTAAAATGCTGAGAGTAAAACATCAAACTGTAGAGATGGGTTATTTAAGTTGTAGATGACCATCATATTTTATTTTGGAGTTACTGACATTTTTTGTCTAATGGTATCACAAAGACATCTTTCGCCTGGAATCCACAGAGTAAAAGAAATATAGGGAGAACCAAACACACATAGAGAAGAGAAGTGGAGACATGCATAATAAATAAGACATGGAAAGAACTTGAACAGAAGGACTACATTTTTTTTTAATTAAAAAGTTTTTTCACTTAAAAATTCACACACACATCCCATATTTATATTTTGACTATAAAATCTGTTAGAAATTTGTTAAAATCTGTCCAACGGATTTATAATTAGTTATGTTTTCAGGTTCTGAAAGTAGGTGCATTGAAAACTACAGTAGACTGCCAGGGAAGCACTCAAAAACAGTATAACTTTTTTCACAGATGCACAGTATTAGCAGCACACAGAAGTCAAAGAAACAAAGAGTAAATGACCGAAGAGTAATATTTTGCAAATTAGGCAGACAGTTCAAATGGTCAAAAAAGTTTAATTCAGTGGACACTTTCTTATTGAATTATCACTAGGAATAAAGGGGTCAGACAGACGTGGAAACCTACCTCAACCTGATACTCTCTCTCTGATCCTTAGCCGCTGACCGTCAACGCAGTCAGTGGCCATTGTAGTGAAATCGACAGAGATACAACGGTAAAATACCTCCAAAGATAACATGTAAGGATAAAAACATAATGCGTAGGCTGCTGCGACAGAAGGGACCTTGGATATGTTACACCACAGTCATTTATTGGTCGCTTTTGCGATACCAAGCCTTTGATTTGAATTCAGCGGCAGAACGCAGATGTTTGGAATATTACAAAAATTAAAAAGTAACTTTTTCGTAATATTAATGTTAGGAATATAAAAATTAGGTGGCCGGATGGCCCATTCTGAGCAGTGAACTAATATGTTCTTAATTTTACAGACGGATAGATAATATTGAAGATAATGACAAAAGACAGTGTTGTTCACATCAGCGACAGACTGTATGGAATAAAAAGTGTCGCTATTTGCACAAAAAAAACACGACCTTGAGACGCAGGTGTTCAAATCTACTTAGTAGGGAAGCGAAGGGACATTGGTGGGAGCTGTGTCTAAATATAACTTTTAACGACAAAATTTTGGAGGGGAGAGAAAGGTTGGTTCAAAAATCAAGTACGTTTTTGAAAAAAAAACAAGTAGAGACGGACAGACTAACAGATAAACATCCATACTTGACTGAAGCATGACTGAAATGACTTTAGGGTAGGAAATTTGAATTTGAAATAAACCTAGGCAGTGATTGGCCACAGACAATCATTTTATCGGCGCTCAGACGCGCAAGTGGGGCCATTCCTCAATAGTTGTTCGATGATAGACACAGTATTTTAAAGTGTGGTGATTTCCAAATGAAAGAAAGTGAAATAAGTTCAGGGACGCCATACTATAGCCAGCAGCTCAGCTGAGTTTTGCTAGCATTTCTGTGTTCTTTATTCATAATCTGGTAAGATTGAAATTATTTCTTTGTATATTTTGAATATTGTTTAATGTTCGAGTGATTTGATACTGCCATATCATAATCTAGCCTTACAAACAAGTAGGGATTTGCTCTAGACCCCCCGCCCAAGTCAGGGTCTAGGGACCAACAATATACATAAACTCCAGCAAGGGTTAGGAAAGACAGATCAAGTGTTGAGAATAATGAAACATATTACCTATCCACTTTTAGGGAAGGAAACTAATAAATATTTTTCAGAATCTATAGTCTGGGAGGACCTATCTGATGTAAAACCACCATGGTAAATGTGCTGTTTGGTCAGAGAGATCTGACCTGTCTGTATGATGTGGTTGTTGTGTCCGTGTTGTGTCCAGACGTGGGTAGAGAATAGAATTTTGACACATAGCCAATACTTTGATTGCAGAGCTGTGAGTTTCAGTTGTCAACAAGGCGGTGTCCATTCAGTTGGTGATTTTACTCGAGTGTATCTGTGCAGTACGTTGTGACAGAGACCACTATTATTGCCCGCCAGCACGGAGAGGTGGGACCACCAGATTTCAGCACCAGAGCTACATATGCAAGTTGAGTGAGCCTCTGGTCTGCTGGAAGTTCACCAACGCCTTTTAGTTACTAATACCCCATAAAATTCCTGTAATTTACTGGACACTGTGTAGTCAATATAGACAGGTGTGATGAGGCCACCCCAACAGCACAAGCATTAACTATCCTCCCAAGTAGATGACTACTAGAACATTTTAATAAAACTAACTAGTCTAGTACTTATATATGTACACTCTTGCATTTATTATGTAACATTCCATGCATTTCTTTCATAATTTTTAAATCCTTTTTTTAAAAAAAAAGTTCTGGTCAACATAAAACTTGATCCAGAACAAATAAATGTAATATAATTCTATCAAAAATTTTACACTCTTGAGTTAGTTCAGTGTATTATAATATTTGTTAAATATTATTAGTCTGCTTAAATATCTGTGGGTGTATCTATAACTATCACACCACATTACATATCATTACCCTAGACATTTTACATAGCTACATTCATTAAGAAAAAAAAAATTGAGTGTGAGGTCGTAGTGGTAGCAAGAAAGGCCTTCTGACAATTCACAACTACATTTTATCTCAGGAGCCTTCACAGCTGGCCTCATACATTACATTTAGTAATATCACCATCATACAATACCATCAAACCCACTACATACATTGGGGTCTTGTCCAGGGATAATTAGCCCAACAGTAATATTAGGATCTCCTGGTTGGAGAAATAAAATTAGGGGAAAAAAATTGTGAAATTCCCTTTAAAATTAAAAGTGTCCCTGCAGATAAAAGTTGGTGAATCTTCACAGCCAGTGATAATTAATTAGTTAACTGGTTAGTTAGAATTAGTTAGACTATAGTCATAAGAAGTACTTAGTGTATTTACTGGTTAGAGATTTAGCTTGTATATTATTATATTGTCTGAAAAGTATGGCGGAGCTAGCAAAATTCCGATCAGCTGCTGTGCTGACCGCAAAGGAGATGGGAATGGATGGTCAGATTTTAATTCAATATGTAACGGCTGAATGTGATAAATATATTGAAAGGGAAGATAGAAAGGTAGCTGAAGAGAAGAGGTTACAAATTGAGGCTGATAGAGAAATTAAGAGGCTGCAGATTGAGGCAGAAGAAAAACGACAGCAAAGGGAGGCAGAAGAAAAAAGGTTGACTGCCGAAAGGGAGGCAGAAGATAGAAGGTTGCAAAGGGAGCACGAATTACGACTAAGGGAGCTGGAATTACAAGGCCCGGCTCCTGAAAATGGTGCCAGCCCTTTTGCCTCAGATGCTACGCCCAGTCTGGGAGCCTCAAACTCAGCTATGGGGTTTCATTTAGACCATTTTGTTGAAAAAGACGATGACATAGAGGGGTACCTAGGACGTTTTGAGTTATTAGCTACTACATATGGGTTAGAGAGAGAGAGGTGGAGTTTAAAGCTATCACAGGGATTGAGAGGTACTTCTTATGAAGTATTTGCCAAAATGAACAGGGAAGACCAAGACAATTATGACATGTTAAAGCAGGCTTTGTTATTAAGGTACGAGAAGAATGGTGAATTTTATCGTAAGAAATTTAGAAATGCCAAACTGTTGTCTGGGGAGACATACCACCAATTCTCTGCTAGACTAGAAACCTATTTGGAGAAATGGACGGCTCTGGGGAAGACCCAAGATCTTAAAGAAATGATCATGATTGAGCAATTGAGAGAGTCCATGGCTCCAGACATGAGAAAATTTCTCATGGAACAAGGTGCAGAGAAGTTGGGGGAAATTTTAAATGTTGCTGAGAGGTATCAGGCAGCTCAGGCAGAGGTAAGTGGTGCTAAAAAGAAGCACATAGACAATTTTAAAGCTCCACAGCAATTTAATAAATTTGATAATAGAGAGCAGGGAAATAAAGGTAGGACAAACTTTGAGCGGCCAAGAAATGACTATCGCGACAGAAACTCACAGTTCAATGACCAAAAGTTCAATGAAAGAAAACCGTTGAACCAAGGAAAAAGATGGTGTAAATGGTGCAAGAAGGATAACCATAACACCGAATTTTGTAGAAGGAAACCTTCAAACATTGCTGCAATGAAGTCGGGGACGCGAAGATTAAAGGTTAATCCTAATGGACAACAGGAACCTTATCACCCCCCAGTTTGTGAGGATGTTATTTGTAATGGGGTCACCATAAGGTGCCTTTATGATACAGGTTTGGATTATGATTCAGTTGTGAAGTCTAGCCTAGTGGACCCAAGTCAGTATACCACAGAAACAGTGGAAATACAAGGGGCGACTAAGGACATACCACTCATGACACTTCCCATCGCAAGGATAACGGTGAAAACTCGCTATGTGGAGGGAGAAATCAGAGCAGCAGTGATAGATGAACCAATCTACCCTCTGATATTGGGGTGTAGATACGTCTTCTTGGGGAATCCCGAGAAACCTGTGATCATGGCGACAGTGCAGACCAGGTCACAGAAGAAGGAGGAAGAAGGTGAACCTATAAATGCTCATCCAGAGGAGATGAGGAAGGCGCAGGCTGAGGATAGGACACTCAAGCCCTGTTTTAAAAAATTGCCCAAATGCCACACACCTCCGAGCAAGGGGGAATATTTCATGAAGAACAAACTCTTATACAGGAAGGCCGGAACTGGAACAAATGGTCACAACCAGCTGGTTCTTCCCACTTCATATAGAGATAAAGTGATGGAACTCGGGCATGCGATTCCCTTCAGTGGTCACATGGGGATCAGCGCCACAGGACAGCGTATAGCTTGTCATTACTTCTGGCCAGGGATAACGGAGGATATAAAAAGATATGTCAAATCCTGCCCAGAATGTCAAAGGGTAGCTCCAAAGCACTGGACTGCTCCTGCAACTCTAGGGGAAATGCCCATAGTGGGAACACCTTTTGAGAGGGTTGCAGTGGATATTGTAGGACCTCTCACTCGGACCAAGAGGAGGAACAGTTACATCCTTACTCTGGTGGACACTTGTTCTATGTGGGGAGAGGCGGTAGCCCTGCCATCAATTGATTCAAAACATGTAGCAGAGGCACTACTTACAATATTTACCCGATTAGGATTCCCGCATCAAATCTTGACGGATAATGGTTCTCAGTTCAAGGGGAAACTAACGGAAGAAGTTTTTAAGCTATTTCAAGCCAGACACTTTCATTGTAGTCCGTACCATCCACAAGGGAACGGCCAGGTAGAGAGGTTCAACGGGACTCTCATTTCTATCCTGAGAAAGCTGGCACACGAAAAACCGGATCTGTGGGATCAATTCCTGCCCGCCGCATTGTTTGCGTACCGGGAGGTACCACATAGTTCAACCGGGATGGCTCCCGCAACTCTGCTATTTGGGAGGCCAATAAAAGGTCCATTAGAAGCTCTATTAAGGACCTGGACAGATGAGAAGGCGGAAGAGACTGTTACCTCATCGTATCAATACGTGAACGAACTGACCACTCGTTTGAAAGCTGGATGGAAACTGGCAAATGATAATTTGAAGCAAGCCAGGAAGAAACATGCAGCATATTTTAATAGGAAGGCAAAGGACAGGGAACTGGCAGTCGGAGAGAAGGTGCTGCTTCTACTACCCGGAAGCCAGAATAAATTACAAATTGGTTGGCAAGGTCCATATACGGTTCTAGAGAAGGTGTCTAGAACAAACTATAAAATTGACAAAAAGGGGAAGGAGAAAGTTTATCATGTAAACCTGTTAAAGAAGTATCTGGACAGACCACTCCAGGAAAGCACCCCCTTATTGACCTTAGCTATTGCAACCCAGATGCAAAAAGAACCACTCACCTCACATGAATACCCATTACATCCTTGTGAAACCGCAGCACAGGTAAAAGTCAGTAAGCACCTGACTAAAAACCAGAGGGAGAGAGTTCAACAAGTTCTGGAGGAACATACAGATGTATTAACAGATAAACCAGGCCATACAAATTTGCTACAGTATGACATGAAACTGGTAGACTCAAACCCAATCTGTATGAGAGCCTATTCTATTCCGTTCGCGAAGGAGAAGGCATTGAAGGAAGAAATAGAGTATTTGTTGAAGGAGGGGATTATTTCGCACAGTGAATCATCTTTTAGTTCTAGTGTCGTTTTGTTGAGAAAACCGTCTGGGGAACACAGACTGTGCATAGATTACAGGAAACTGAATGCTGTCACAGAAGGACAAGTGGATCCATTACCAGACACAAAACAGTTATTTGCCAGACTGAACAAGGCAAAATACTTTTCAAAGGTGGATCTTAGTAAAGGCTATTACCAGATCCCAGTGAAGCCTGAAGTGAGACCTTATTTGGCTTTTAGCACTTCGGATGGACATTATGAATTCAATATGCTACCATTCGGACTGAAAAATGCTCCGAGTGTGTTTTTTCAAGGATGATGCGCAAATTGTTGGATCCCCTGAATAACCCATGTATCACGAATTTCATGGATGATATTCTCGTCGCCACAGGGACATTTGAAGAACACATTGAAGCTCTGGAGATGTTGTTTGATAGACTTCGGGAGGCGAACTTAACTGCTAGGCCAACAAATTGTTGTATTGGATGCAAAGAGTTGGAATTCTTGGGACACACTGTATATCAGGGTAATATGACCCCTGATCCTAAGAACTTGGAAAAACTGCAGAGAGCACCTAGGCCGCAAACAAAAAAGGACGTGCGATCATTTGTGTCGTTATGCGGATTTTATCAGAAATACATCAAGAATTTTAACGCTATTTGTGCTCCTCTGACTGATCTGACTCGCAAGGGACTTCCAGATAAAATTATTTGGACTGCACAATGTGAACTAGCGTTCCAAGAGTTAAAGGAAAAACTCACTAGCAAGCCTATTCTCAAACTGCCTGATTTGACACAGGACTTTGTCTTAAGAACCGATGCAAGTAATGTAGGACTAGGAGGGGCTTTGTTGCAAAGATCATCTTCACCTGATGGGGAACTGAAACCAGTCGCTTATGCAAGCCGTAAATTGAATAAGGCGGAACAAGGATACTCCACAAGCGAAAAAGAATGTTTAGCGTTAATCTGGGCAATAAAGAAGTTTCAAATCTATCTGTATGGTAGGACTTTTGTGGTGGAGACGGACCATCAGCCTCTCGTATTCTTATCTCAGGCTAAGCATGAAAACGCAAGATTGCTGAGGTGGTCTTTATTGCTTCAACCTTATCAGTTCAGTATCCAATATATCCCAGGCAAATTGAATGTCGGTGCAGATTTCCTCAGTCGGCACCCCTGTGATCAAAATTAGAGTAGTGGCAGACGTGAGGAGTAATTTTACCTATGTGTATCGCTGGTTTTGGAACTTGCCATAGGCATGTTTTCAAGTGGGGAGATGTGTAGTGAAATCGACAGAGATACAACGGTAAAATACCTCCAAAGATAACATGTAAGGATAAAAACATAATGCGTAGGCTGCTGATAGTACATGATCGCCCAGACCGCGGGTCATCACCCTCCATAAAAATTGACTTGCTAGACAGGAGGGGAACGGCGGATAAAAAGGAAAAAATATGACTGGAAAGATTGCGTGAGACTAGAAAGGCTAAGGAGACGCAATTGGGGGGGAAACGGAGAAAAGTCACGTTTCCCAAGTTGACATAAAGTAAGGAACTCGACAGAAGGGACCTTGGATATGTTACGCCACAGTCATTTATTGGTCGCTTTTGCGATACCAAGCCTTTGATTTGAATTCAGCGGCAGAACGCAGATGTTTGGAATATTACAAAAATTAAAAAGTAACTTTTTCGTAATATTAATGTTAGGAATATAAAAATTAGCTGGCCGGATGGCCCATTCTGAGCAGTGAACTAATATGTTCTTAATTTTACAGACGGATAGATAATATTGAAGATAATGACAAAAGACAGTGTTGTTCACATCAGCGACAGACTGTATGGAATAAAAAGTGTCGCTATTTGCACAAAAAAACACGACCTTGAGATGCAGGTGTTCAAATCTACTTAGTAGGGAAGCGAAGGGACATTGGTGGGAGCTGTGTCTAAATATAACTTTTAACGACAAAATTTTGGAGGGGAGAGAAAGGTTGGTTCAAAAATCAAGTACGTTTTTGAAAAAAAAAACAAGTAGAGACGGACAGACTAACAGATAAACATCCATACTTGACTGAAGCATGACTGAAATGACTTTAGGGTAGGAAATTTGAATTTGAAATAAACCTAGGCAGTGATTGGCCACAGACAATCATTTTATCGGCGCTCAGACGCGCAAGTGGGGCCATTCCTCAATAGTTGTTCGATGATAGACACAGTATTTTAAAGTGTGGTGATTTCCAAATGAAAGAAAGTGAAATAAGTTCAGGGACGCCATACTATAGCCAGCAGCTCAGCTGAGTTTTGCTAGCATTTCTGTGTTCTTTATTCATAATCTGGTAAGATTGAAATTATTTCTTTGTATATTTTGAATATTGTTTAATGTTCGAGTGATTTGATACTGCCATATCATAATCTAGCCTTACAAACAAGTAGGGATTTGCTCTAGACCCCCCGCCCTAGTCAGGGTCTAGGGACCAACAATATACATAAACTCCAGCAAGGGTTAGGAAAGACAGATCAAGTGTTGAGAATAATGAAACATATTACCTATCCACTTTTAGGGAAGGAAACTAATAAATGTTTTTCAGAATCTATAGTCTGGGAGGACCTATCTGATGTAAAACCACCATGGTAAATGTGCTGTTTGGTCAGAGAGATCTGACCTGTCTGTATGATGTGGTTGTTGTGTCCGTGTTGTGTCCAGACGTGGGTAGAGAATAGAATTTTGACACATAGCCAATACTTTGATTGCAGAGCTGTGAGTTTCAGTTGTCAACAAGGCGGTGTCCATTCAGTTGGTGATTTTACTCGAGTGTATCTGTGCAGTACGTTGTGACAGAGACCACTATTATTGCCCGCCAGCACGGAGAGGTGGGACCACCAGATTTCAGCACCAGAGCTACATATGCAAGTTGAGTGAGCCTCTGGTCTGCTGGAAGTTCACCAACGCCTTTTAGTTACTAATACCCCATAAAATTCCTGTAATTTACTGGACACTGTGTAGTCAATATAGACAGGTGTGATGAGGCCACCCCAACAGCACAAGCATTAACTATCCTCCCAAGTAGATGACTGCTAGAACATTTTAATAAAACTAACTAGTCTAGTACTTATATATGTACACTCTTGCATTTATTATGTAACATTCCATGCATTTCTTTCATAATTTTTTAAATCCTTTTTTTAAAAAAAAAGTTCTGGTCAACATAAAACTTGATCCAGAACAAATAAATGTAATATAATTCTATCAAAAATTTTACACTCTTGAGTTAGTTCAGTGTATTATAATATTTGTTAAATATTATTAGTCTGCTTAAATATCTGTGGGTGTATCTATAACTATCACACCACATTACATATCATTACCCTAGACATTTTACATAGCTACATTCATTAAGAAAAAAAAATTGAGTGTGAGGTCGTAGTGGTAGCAAGAAAGGCCTTCTGACAATTCACAACTACATTTTATCTCAGGAGCCTTCACAGCTGGCCTCATACATTACATTTAGTAATATCACCATCATACAATACCATCAAACCCACTACAGCCATCACGCCTAGTGGTTTCTTGTAGGGCAACAACAAATTGATTCCACTTTGCTCGGTCGGCAGCCATCCTTTGTACAGTGCCCCAACTCTGGTTCATTCTTTGCATCTCAGCCTCCACAGTCCTCCACCAGATTGTTTTTGGTCGGCCTCTCTTTCGTTTTCCTTCAGTGGTCCAAAGCATAGCTGTTCTTGTGATGGCATTGGGGTCTCTTCTGAGGACATGACCAACCCAGCTGCAGCGTCTGCCAGCTATGATGGTGTGCATGTCCTCTTGCTTGCTCCGAGTAAGCAGATCTTGGTTGGTGATGGTATTCAGCCAAAAGATTCGGTGAATTTTTCTTAGGCATGTTGTGTGAAAAGAGGACAATTTCAACATTTCCTTCTCTGTAACTCTCCAGCATTCCGCACCATAGAGAAGCACAGAAAGCACACAGCTCTGATATAATCTTAATTTTGTGCTTGTGCTGTATTGAGAGGACTTCCAGATGTTGTTTAGGCTAAAAAAGGCTGTTCTTGCCTTATTCATTCTGATGTTGATGTCTTTGCCTGCCCCGCCGTCTGGTGTTACTATGCATCCTAGGTATGTGAAGGTGTCTGTCTGTACCAGTTGCTGATTCCTTACTGATATGGGCTCAGGGTTGCTCACATTGAGCGTCATGACCTCTGACTTCTTTAAATTGATGTTCAAGCCCACCTGCTGGCTAAACTTATTAAGTCTATCCGTTTTTTCCTGGATGTGTTGATGTGAATGTGCTAGTAGTGCAATGTCATCTGCATATTCCAGATTTTCCAATGTAGAAAATTTTGTCCATCTTATTCCTCTTGGACTGCCCTCTGTTCTCTGGCGCATCACCCAGTCTATGACTGTTAAAAATAGAGTGGTTGATAAGGGACATCCCTGTCGTACTCCTGTCTTCACCTCAAAGGTTAGGTACTCTGCCCAACACTACACATAAAGTTGGCAAAGAGGCTTTTTATGATTGACACTATACAGCTTGGAATTCCATAAGCCCTCAGTATTTTCCATAAACTGTCCCTATGTATGCTGTCAAAAGCCTTTTCAAAATCAACGAAATTAATGTACAGCTAGCTGTCTTTGCCATTCTGAGCACTGCTCTATAATGTTCCTGAGAGTGAATATATGATCTACACATCTTCTGTTCTTTCTAAATCCTGCTTGTTCTTTCCTCAGTTTGTGGTCTACTGCTTTTGAAATTCTCTGTATAATTATCCTGCCTAGTATTTTGCTGGGAACTGAGAGAAGAGTGATTCCTCTCCAATTATTGCAGTCTGCAAGATCTCCCTTCTTGGGCAATTTGACAATTATTCCTTTGTTCCACTCTGATGGAGTTGTCCCCGTTTTTCAGACTTGTGCAAATAGTGGTTCTAATAGTTCTGCTGCTAGCTCAGGGTCTGTCTTAAATAGCTCTGCATTTAAGTTATCATGGCCAGGAGCTTTTCCGTTCTTTAACCCTTTGATTGCTGTGATGATTTCTTCTTTTTGTGGAATGTCTGTATTTACATCTAGATCGTTTTCAGCCTCAGGAACATTCAATTGTGTCTCTGGTGGTTCCTTGTTCAGAGTTTCTCTGAAGTGCTCTGCTCATCTTGTTTCCTGTCCCTCTGCTGTCGTGATGAGATTTCCTTGCTATCTCTTACTAATGTAATATTGTTTGCACCTCGTTTTCCGCTGATGAATTTAGTTATTTTGTATGCTGTGCTTTGTTCATTTCTCAGTGCTGCCTCTTCTGCCTGTCTTGCAAGATCGTCTAGGAAATTCCTTTTGTTGGCTCGGGTTTGGCATTTAACTTCCTTGTCCAGCTGACTGTACTGTTCGCTATATAGTTGCTTTAACCTGGGGGACTTCGCTTCTGTTTTCTTTCTTATCATTTCCTTTCCCAGTGTTATGATGTTTAATGTTTCTGGTGTTATCCAGTCTTGCTTCTTCCTTTCCTGGAATCCCAAGCATGATTTGCTGCTTTCCTTATATATTGTTGAAATGGTGTTGAATTTCTGGTCTATATCATCAGTCAATGTCTTTTCCTGACTTTTGGCAAATTGATATCGTTTCTTTTTGTCAGCCGCAAAAGCTTTTCTGGTAAGGGGGTCCTTCAATTTGCTGATGTAAAACCTTTTCTGTGTAGTTACAGTTGGTCCAGCCCTTCTTAGTTCTACTTTCAGTTTTGCTACTACTAAATGGTGATCACTTCCCACATCTGCACCTCTTCTTACCTTCACATCTTGTAATGCATGTCTCCATCTACCGTTAATCATGATGTGGTCTATCTGGTTTCTGTCCCGACCATTTGGTGATTCCTATGTTAATTTGTGAATTTCTTTATGTGGGAAAAGTGTTCCTCCAATGACCAGGTTGTTAATACTACAGAAACTTATTAATTTATCCCCATTTTTGTTTGCTGTTCCGCTGCCGCATTTCCCCATTACTCTTTCATTATATGTATTGTGTGTACCAACTTTCACATTGAGGTCTCCCATTACTATAATAAGATCATATCTAGGTGTGTCTTCCATTTCTTTCTGCAGTTGTTGATAGAATTCATCCTTGACCTCTTCATCGCTGTCATTCGTTGGTGCGTAGCATTGTATTATTGTAGTATTGGTGAATCTACCTCTCAATCTTAATCTTATCAGTCTGTTGTTGATGGGTTTCCATTCCAGTAATGTCCTTTCTATTCCTTTCTGTAGAATAATACCTTCATTGTGCTGTCCATCCTCTCTTCCAGAGTAAAGTACTGTTTCTCCTGTTGCTGTTTTAACTTTTCCTGCCCCTGTCCATCTGCTCTCGCTTATCCATAGAATGTGTAACCTATAGTTTCTCATTTCTGCCGTGACCTGTCTTAGTTTACCCGTCTCATTCATTGTCCTGACATTCCAAAATCCTATTCTTGTATCATGTTTTGCGGTCAGGACGTCCATTCTCATGTCAGTGGCTTCCTTTCGACTTTCACCACTGACAGTCATACGAGCCTCAGACTCTGGATGTCCGTCCCGCAGCAAAGTTTGTTTATTCGTTGTTGTTTCCGTAACTTCAATTTTTTTTTTACATAGACAGGGGTTTCAGCCCTATGCTAAAACCCCCAACCTGGAGGACCAGAGTGTCTGCTTTAGTCTGACCCCTGCCCGCGCAAACCTGTCCAGTTTGGTAGAACCTTCCAGGAGTAAAACTCCCGCTGGCATAGCTCTGGGGGTAATCAGGGTACGCAAGCCGCCATACCTCGACAAGGTATTGACACCGGTGATGGCAGCAACCTGATACAAGTGTAACCTATAGAGATGCGCTTGATAAAGATGATGAATTCAACCCTGTGATTTTCGCTTATAAAAATTCATGGAAAACAAGAAATCTCATTCATCTTCTTCAACCTCATTGCACTTTTGATACTTTGTTTCATTACACAGATGTTTTGAGATATATAAAAAAAAGAGAAACTGCTCACTGCTTCTGCTCAGCCTAAAAAAATATATTGTTTGTGTAGCTAAGTAATTTTGTTACCAACCATCAGTATTGACCAGTTATTAACTGGGTCTAAACTTCAACTTGAGCGTCCGATTGACAGAGTGATTAGAGCGCTGGTCTCTCGCAATAAAGGTGCCAGGTTCAATTCACGGTAATGACATGCTCCAGCTGTAAATGGGTACCTGACTACTGTTGATTTAGGGAAGGAAAAGGCAGCGAGGAAGGGAACTGGTCACCCCACCTCTCAATGCTGAACCTAGTATAGTGAAGTCTCTAACGCTTCACTCCCCTCCGGTATTATCGGCTATGGGACTGTCTTTATCTTTCAAACTTCAACTTAAATGCATTTTAAAAAATTCAGCAGTGTTGAAATAAAGTTTTTGTTAACCTCCCTTTTTGGTTTGTTAATGCAGCCTAACAGCTCAGTTATTCTGTAGAGAGCATCCAGATGCCATATTAGTGGAAGATTACCATGCTGGGGATATGATCTGCCCTGTTTGCGGTTTAGTGGTTGGTGATAGGTGAGTACTTTAATTTTGCTGCATTAAAAATTTTATTTTCTAGCCACTTAATTCTGGGTATTGTAATAATCTATTCACATGTAAATAAGAAAGTTAAAAAGAAAAAAAACGAACACATTAATATTATGTTTTGTTCATTTCCAGAGTAATTGATGTAGGATCCGAGTGGAGAACATTCAGCAATGAAAAAGACTCAAAGGATAACTCCCGTGTTGGTGCAGCTGAGGTAAGATTGTTGCCTTCATTATTTCTTCTTCTTACGATACAATATGAATCTAGCCCTGAGGTTTCCAACCTTTAGTTTTTGAATGGCAACACACTTTACCAACCTGCCAACATTTGCAACACACCTCTTAGGATTATATTATTAGTACTGTATGTCATAAGAAAGAGAACTTCAGATAGGAATTACCGTCACACTTGTCATTGAATCTAACATTATTAATGTGTAGTTCACATTGCAATGCAGATAGATGTTTTGTTGTTACTTCTTGCAGTCAGTTTCTCTCACTAATGCTTAACTGATATGTGAAATTCTCAACACCCAGAAAACATGAAAACTGACCCATTTGATGAGTACCAAAACAACAATTTTTTTTGGGGGGGGGGAGGGGGGCAACTATTTAATTGCTTGCTGAATAAATTTTTCAGTTTTTTGCATGCTTGCATTCACTGAATCTCTCAAAAGATGTCTGCAAGACGGAATAACTCTGCACCAAAAAAAAAAAAAAAAGCTTAGCTCTGGTTTTTCGACTTAAAAACAATAGGAACTCTTGATCTTGAAGATCTACAGTAAGACATGAAGCTCTACCCTGTGAAAGCCTGTCTGTTTCCTATGTAAATTTGTGTGCTCAGCTGCCATTGACTGACAGCTGTTTAAATATCCCTAACTGGCCATGTTTTTATGTAATTTAGCATGGAAATAGCTGTTGACAGTATGTGTTCTAACTGTCCTCCATTTACACTGTTTGACCACTATGCCTTTAAAAAAAAATTTTTTATTTTTTTTTTGCTACTGAAGGGTTCATATTTCTTGATAAGAGCTAGAAATCCTCTGATTTTGTCTGTCAGTGCTGCTGCTTCAGCAATGCACACAGAGATACAGTTTTTCCATAATACTTTATGCTCCTCAAAGTAACTATTAACACAGTAAAAGAAGGCATGCCTAGTGGTGGATGTATTTAATTATCCACAAAATAGAAACTGTTCGGTGACATCTAGATCTTCCTTGAAACTAACAAACGTTTTAGCTGGCGTTAGGAGCAGAGTATGAATAGAAAAAATGGGTGTAGTTCAGTGGTAGCAGTGTTAGAATTAAAATATAGATTGTATGGTGGGACCAGTGTAAATAGAAAATTTGGTGGACAAAGTAATAATGGATAGTACTGTTGGAGCAGTGTTAGAATAGGAAAGTGGGTGATATTCTCAGTCTGATATGAAATCCAGCAATCTGACGTGAGAGTGTCTGCTATTTTGTGTGATGCTGCTAACAGTACAGCTGTTACTGATTTGCTGCAAAAGCTGCTACACTCATTACTGTTATAATTGCAGCTGCTGTTCATTCTACCACCCCACCACTGCTACCTGTACCAAATTTTTTTATTCTACATCTCCCATTCATTCACAGCATCATGTAACAGTTCATTAATAAATTAGTTTCCATCCCCAGTTCTTAAAGAGTGACCTGATAATAACCGTAAAGAAAGATGTAGATGCTTTTTTTTTTTAAAAATCAGTTTCAGATTTGATATGTAGTGAATTCGGTTTGTGATGAACTGAGGTAGTGAATTTGTTCTTGCTATGAAATTAAAGTAGTAAATTTGGGTGCAGTTAATTTATTCTTGCTGTGAAACAAGAGTAGTAAATTTGGTTGTATTGAATTTGGTTTGTGATGAACTGAGGGAGTGAATTTGTTCTTGCTATGAAATGTGCGCAAAACATTTGCTGGCAGTTAATTTAGTTAGTGATGCAAATGAATTTAGTTTGTGATGAACTGAGGCAGTGAATTTATTCTTGCTATGAAATGAGAGCGATACATTTGGTGTAGTGAATTTGTTCTTGCTATGAAATGAGAGCAATACATTTAGTTGCAGGGCATTTGGTGTGTGATGAACTGAGGCAGTGAATTTATTCTTGCTGTGAAATGAGAGCAATACATTTAGTTGCAGGGCATTTGGTGTGTGATAAACTGAGGCAGTGAATTTATTCTTGCTATGAAATTAGAGCAATACATTTAGTTGCAATAAATTTGGCTTGTGTTGGCAGTGAATTTGGTTTGTGATGAACTGAGGCAGTGAATTTAGTTTATTTATGCTATGAAATGAGAGCAATACATTTAGTTGCAGGGCATTTGGTGTGTGATAAACTTAGGCAGTGAATGCATTCTTGCTATGAAATGAGAGCAATACACTTGCTTGCAATGAATTTGGTTCGTGATGATAGTGAATTTGGTTTGTGATGAACTGAGACTGTGAATTTATTCTTGCTATGAAATGAGAGCGATACATTTGGTTGTAGTGAATTTGTTATTGCTATAAAATGAGAGCAATACATTTTGTTCCAGTGAATTTGGTTTGTGATGGCAATGAATTTGTTCTTGCTATGAAATGAGTGCAATGCATTTAATGGCAATGAATTTTGTTTGTGACAAACTGAGGCAGTAAATTTGATGTTGCTATGAAATGAGAGAGCAATAAATTTGGTTGCAGTGAATTATGTTTAAGCTGAACTGAGGCAGTTAATTTATTCTTGCTGTGAAATGAGAGCAGTAAATTTGGTTAGTGAATTGACATATAGCTGAGACAGTCGTTAGTTTTGTCATTGTTACTCTTTTTGGTAATTATTATTTACGAATGTTGGTTATAACTTGAGGGGGTATTTATCATTACTGATTGAAACGGTAGTTGGTTACTTTTTATAAATGTTAATTTTGGTTGTAATTATTTTGTTGTAATTAATTCTGCAGGTAGTTGTTGTTAATTTTACCATGAATACTGTAAGCAGTAGTGGTGGTAGTTATTAACATGTTACCAATATCATGAGTGATAGTTATTTGGCAGCATGCACACTCTGTGGAGCATACGCTTCTACGAATATTTGCTTCACAGAGTAAATTATTCCTCAGGCAAATCTACTGTATTACTTAACTCTCTGAAGGGTCCAAATGGGGCAGTGATGCGCAATACAAGACTCAACATGTCTCTTAGCCTCTCCTGCCCAAGTCTACCTCACCTACTCGTGGTGGACCCCGTTATACCCAGTAATCTTGCCGAAGGTTGGGTATCAACCCCAGCGGGAGGCAAGATGGGACAGCAAACGAGGTAAAGGCAAAATCAAATCCCCCAGCCAGAGGGGGAGGCATGAGCACACTCTGCCTTAAGAAACAGGTGCTGAAGTCAGATGTACCAGGCCAGGAGGCGCACCAGCAACCATGGTACCATGCAACCCGCTTTGGTTTAATATGTCTACACAACAGATGTCAAAAAATTATCGTTATGGTGCTCGCCCTGTGAAGTCCCTCCAGGCAGGAGCAGTGCCGGATTCTGAGCCTCGACAGAATCCACCCTCAGCTACTGGAGGTCTCCTTAGTCCGCCAAATGGAGCCAGGAGGCGGAAGGAGAAAGTAACTGGCCAACCAGATAAGACGACGACCCCTCTGAATGTCATGCATTGGAATGCAGAGGGAGTCAACAACAAAAAAGACTGAACTAGAGAACACCCTATTTCAGAAAGAAATTAGCATATGCTGCATACAAGAAACCCACCTACAGGAAGGAAAACATTTTAAGATACGGGGCTATCAATGCTTCAGAGCTGACAGAAAAGATCGGAAGAAGGGTGGCATACTAACACTGATAAGGAATAACCTCAACGCTATAGAATCCAAGACATATAAAGAAGGTGCAGAATACCAAGTAATCCATCTAAAACATAACACTCTGGAACTGGATCTCCTAAACTTCTACTGCCCCAATGACATACCACTGAACATGGCTAGCATAGATGTCCCCATTGGCAACTTCCTAGCGGTGGGAGACTTCAACAGCCATTCCCAAAGCTGGGGATACAACCAGCTAGATAGAAGGGGCGAAGAGATAGAAAACTGGCAAGACGACAATAACCTAACCCTTCTAAACAACCCTAATGATCCTCCAACCTTTTACTCCAGAAGATGGCATAGCACCTCTACCCCAGACCTGGCATTCTGCACACCTGATTTGGCTGGGATAGTGGAAAGGGAAATAGGAGAACAACTCGGTGGAAGTGATCATCGCCCTGTATTCATCAAAATTAATAGAACAATTAATACAAGTCCAAGTCAGCCAAGATGGAATTATAAAAAAGCAAATTGGTCCATTTATCAACACAGAGCAAATCTGCTTACAAAAGATATTAGGGTACTAGACAGAGACATTAACAGAGTCATCTGGGATTTTAATAATGGAGTACTCAAAGCGGCAAAGGAGACAATACCGAGAGGAGCGAGGAAGAACTATGTACCATATTGGTCCAACACACTACAAAACCTACAAGAAGAAATGAATGAAGCAAGGCACACTGCAGAAGTACAACCATCCCAACAGAACCATATCATGCTACAAAAGGCAAAAGCAAAATTCATCAAAGGAAAACTAGAAGCCCAGAGGAGAAGCTGGAGGGAAAAAAACATATAAACTAAACCTTGAAAAGGAAGGGAGAAAGTTGTGGAAACTCACTAAACAATTGAATGACGATAACAATTCTCAACGACAAACCATTACACTAGACGATGCAGGGAAACTATATACCGGCAAACAAGCAGCAGACATATTTGCGGAATCCTACAGAAATGAAAGTAACATCTCCGTCAATTTACGCAGACAACGAGACATTCGTCAAGAAATAATCCACACTAGAACTAATGAAAACAGTCCGGACGTTATGTCCAAACCATTCAATATGGAAGAGTTAAAAACAGCCTTGTGGAAACTTAAAGACAGGAAATCACCAGGCCCGGATGGTATAACCAACGAAATGCTAAAACACCTAGGATATACAGCAATGAGCAAACTGTTGCAAATATACAACTACAGTTGGATGACAGGCAGTGTGCCACAGATATGGAGAGAGGCGCTCATGTGTCCCATCATAAAGAAAGGAAAAGACAACAGGAAGGCCACCAGCTACAGACCAATAAGCCTAACTAGCTGTGTATGTAAGACAATGGAGAGGATGATCAACAGAAGATTGAAATGGTACTTGGAATCCGAGAAAATTTTAGTGCCAGAACAAGCAGGGTTTAGAGAGTGCAGCAGCACAGAAGACCAAATCACATACCTGTCACAGATCGTTGAAGATGCCTTCCAAGAAAAGAAAAAAGTCTTTACCCTATGGATAGATCTCCAAAAAGCTTTTGACAAAGTATGGAAAGACGGGTTAATAGTAAAACTGCAAAGGAACGGAATCAAGGGTAATATGAGAAAATGGATCCAGTCGTTCCTACACAATCGGAAAGCAAGAGTCACTATGGAAGGCCACAACAGCAAGAAAATCCTCCTAAAACATGGAGTTCCTCAAGGCTCAGTATTGTCTCCCACCCTGTTCCTTGTGTTCATCAATGACCTCATCCACGATCTGCCACAAGGTGTGAGAGCTGCCCTATACGCTGACGACTTGGTGGTGTGGTGTGTAGAAGAACATCTAACTATCGCTAATAAGCGAATACAAAGGGCAGCAGACAACATAGCAGCATGGGCAGAGAAATGGATGGTGCAGATCAACGCTGAAAAATCCTCAACAACACTTTTCACGCTCTCAAACAAAGACAAAGCAGGAGAGATACGACTTGGAAATATACATGTCCAAACAGACGAGGAACCGGTGTACTTGGGCATTACATTAGATAAGAGAATGACATGGAGGCACCACATCGAGAGAACAGAGGCCAAAGCGAGAAGAAAACTTTCCATACTGAGGAAAATAGCTGGATCAAGTTGGGGAGCTAACGAAACAACACTAAAGAAAGTGTATACAGGTGCAATAAGACCTATATTAGAGTACGGATCAGCAGCATGGTCTACAGCAGCCAAATCACACCTACAAGCCTTAGATAAGGTACAAAATCAAGCGCTTCGGTTGATCACGGGTGCCATGAAGACCACACCAATAAATGAAATGGAAAAAATCACAGGCATTCCACCTTTATTATACAGACGAGACACTAAGACCCTGATCCAAGCAGAAAAGTACAAGAACATGCCCGCACATCCAATGAAAACTAGATTTGGAGATTTAGCCAGTGGGAGGTTGAAGAGAAGCAGTTTTGTGCATCGGTCCAAAAAACTAATTAGAACATACAAGGATGAACTACCAGACATCACTAAGGAAATAACTCCCACACTCCTCCCAACCCCATGGGAACAACATCAAAATTTCAGCATTAAGACCTCCATAACTACCACCTGCCCCATGGGAGAGCTAAATACTCTCCAAAGGAAAATAGCAGCATGTGACATGATTGAAGAACTATACCCCAGAGAAGCATGGATCCAAGTATATACTGATGGATCTGCAACCAGAGCAGTGAAGAACGGAGGCGCAGGAGTTTATGTGGTCTATCCAGACAAAGAAAACGAATCCACCTGTTCACCTACTGGAATATTCTGTTCAAACTACGCTGCTGAAGTACAGGCCTTAAGCATTGCTGCAGGAATAATAAATAACACAATAAGCCAATGTCAGCAGGTTGTATTCCTTACCGATGCAATGTCAGTTCTGCAAGCCCTCAACAGTGATAAACTGCCAGAATTAAACAAAGTCTTATACGAAGTAAATATCAAAAGAAGGGTAATGCTACAGTGGATACCATCACACTGTGGCATACCAGGAAATGAGAGAGCAGATACGTTAGCAAAAGAGGGAGCAACACAGGAACAAAAAGAACAAACAATCACATTTCAGGAAAAGAAGACCCTTATCAAGGCCATCAGAAAGATTGACCAACAAAGAGACAACTATCACTATCTTGATCGAGCAAAACAGGTGATCCTGTTTCATATTAGAACAGGACATAACAGACTGAACAGTCACTTATACAGACTGAGATTGGTCCCATCACCCCTATGTACGTGTGGACAGGCAGCGCAGACAGCCGAACACATCCTGCAAGACTGCCACATGCTTAGTCAATTGCGAACTGAACATTGGCCCACAGAGACGCACATCCACACAAAGCTGTTTGGGAGTCTTGGCGAACTTTCAACCACAGCAACATACATCCAGAGAACCGGACTTCTTGTGTAGACATTTCTAAACAACAGTGAACGAGAAGAAGAAGAAGAAGAACTCTCTGTTATATCTTGTGCCCAGTTTATTATGTCATTCATTGGTTTTCCTCTGTTTACATGGGCCATAAGGAAACTTATTTCACAAGTTAGAAAGCAGCAATCCACTGTATTTGGGCATATTATGAGGAGAGGATAGCTGGAATATATCTTAACAACTGATAAAATTGCAGGAAAAAGAGATAGAGGAATACAAAGAGAGCAAATACTGGACAGTTTGACATCGTGGCATGGAAGGACGTCAACAACAGAATTGATAAATTGTACTGGAGACAGGAAGTTCAGGAGAGACATGATCTTCAGCGCCACTAGGCATGGTACTTGAGTTTATTCTATCCATCTCAATTGTCTTCTCATATTTTCATTTTCCAGGATGTGCTTTGTCATCCGTGTTGATAACTGTAGCATTTTCTACAGCTGTTAATGAAAACCAAGAGTTTATATATTAGCGTGTTTATGCTGTACCATGTTTCAGAGCTACACAGCTGCACTGCTGTTATATTCTATAAACCATTGTTGTCAGGTGATACTTATATTGGATAAAATTCATACCTGCAATGAAAATGTTTGTGTATTTTTATCTTCCTGATCAGAATCCTTTGTTTGATGGGGGTGACATGTCAACAGTGATTGCTGTGGGGCCAGGAAGTGACACTTTGAAAGATGAATTTGGTAAACCAATGTACAAAAACAGACGCACGGTAAGTCAGTGTACAATAGGCTGAACTCAAGACTTTTCTCTGTCCACTGTTTCCAACTAGTTAATGTCAGCTAGATGTTTTCAGTTGATATTTAAAAACAAACAAACAAAATACGAACAGTAATAGTTTCTTTAGTAACTGAAGGATGAATTTAAAAAGCACATATAAAGTTATAAATTGCAGCTTCGTGAAGGCAGAACAAAATATTGTTGTAAATAGGTGTTCCTCTGTATGCAGTGAAACACAAAATGACTGTAATTGATGCAGCCAACTAATTTGAAGTATCTAGCCAAGATTTAATGACAGCAAAACACCAAGGGAAGTGCAAAGAAAGAGTACATGTAGGAATAACAGCAGATGAAAATATAAGGATTTTATTTAAAATGGATAAAGTGTAGGCTAAGAGAGAGTATGTGAAAACGATGAAAAGAAAGGATTGAATATGAAAAAGACGGATGGAAGCATGAAGTTTTAAGAAACCTATAAAAGGGGCCTCAGGTAAAGTTGAATACTGCATTAAAACCATTGACTTACGTCATATCGTCGGAAAAACGAGTCGGTATTCCAAAACAAAGCACCTGCTATCATAACCAGTAGCAGTTTCAGGGATTAAAAAAAATTGTAACTTGTATTGTTGAAATCTTCTTCTTCTTCCTCGTTCGTCCTGAAAAGGACGTTTGTTGCATTGTGTCTGTTTACACCGGAGCTGCGATATCTGTGCCTTTCGGCCGACACATCCGACTTCAGCACAGCATTTTTTGGGACCGGGTTTGCCTTCCCTCTTCGATCCCTACTCTCTCAGCCAGACTGCAGTGATGCAGCCTGTTTCCAGGACCACCACGTGGAGGTGGAGTAGGGTCTTGGTCAGCTCTGGTTCGCTGATCCTGACGCAAGCAGTCAAGCTATGGGTTGCTGACTGCATTCTCTATTGCTGCATCTTTGGGTCCCGTATAGTTGAAATGATTGAAAATATGCTTCACTGTTTATTGTAGATGTAATGGAGGTTGGACAAAAATGGTAAGCCATAACTGGGATTTAAGATAGGGTTACCAGATGGCTGGATCTGTCCGGCTTTTCATGTCCGAACTGTGGTGTGGCCGGATTTTTTTTTTTAATAGCGAAAATTCAGGCTTTTATGCCATAGACTAAATTAAATGAAAGACGCCATTAAAAAATTTACCATTTGAATTTCAGTTCCGATGATTGAATTAAAGTCACCATCCCCTTTGAATCAAGCAAATAATTATCGACAATCCCAGAAAATTTCATGTTGTTGGATAGTTTATGTAGATTATCATCATATTTTAACTCATGTTTTGTAATTATCGCTATATTTCTTGTCATATGTTACGTAAAGACTTTTAATAATAACAGGGTCACAGCCATCCCTAGGCCGATTTAACCTATTTGTCACATCGGGGACCCCATTCTCGGGGGGATCCGCACACGGGTTCCCACCTCAGCTTGGAAAAACTAACAATTTAAGGACTGAAGATTATTTCAAACTAAGTATATAAAAAGTAAGCAATAAAACTATAGATTATTTCAAACTAAGTATATAAAAAGTAAGCAATAAAACTATCTTAAAACTAAAACAATATCTATAATTTTTCCCTTTAAGTTGATATACAACGTGTTACAACAAAACTAATCTTTAGTCCATGGGGCCACACCAGAATGGCCCTAATAGGGCCCCAAAATTATTAAGGCTGACCTTTAACACAGTACTAGGTTTAGTCAATTAAAACCTCATTGTCTATTGCAAATTACAAACAATCTTAATGTTGAATTTGACATGCCCTTTTGAAATACCCAAAATGTGTAACTGCTTGTCTTAATTCACATTTGCAGATGAGCAGTTCAGACAGAGCCCTGTATACTGCATTTAGAGAAATAGGTCAGATGGCAGACAGACTTAACCTGCCCAAGATGTTGGTGGTAAGTCTTGCCGACTTTGAACTGTTCCATAGCACACGTTTGAGTATCCAGTTAAACTTAAGAGTGTGCCAAAAAAGAATAACAGTGGACAGAAGATAAAAAGAATAATTATCACAGATAGTTAGAATTTCATAAGTAACCTTGCAGATTTAATTACGAGTACTTCCACAATGTCACGTATGTGCTCAAACATTTAAGTTAACTCTCTTAAAATTGATCTTACAGTCATCAGAGCTTGCATGACATATCTAGTCCTTTTATTTTCTTACCAACATTGGATATTTGTTAACAAAATTTGGCTTGTGTATGAGTTATTTTCTGTTTAATTGCTGTGTTATCAGCTCTGAATATCTGCTATCATAACGGGCAAACATTTTCCAAATCTTCTGTTTTAGAAGACCATGATGCGATTGTTATGCCAGTTAGCATTATCTTGCAAGACTTATCTATTCTTACATAGCATGATCTGCCACAGTCTGGTAAAATCTATAGATTTCATTGTATGGTTTGTCTGTATCTGCTTTCTGTCCTCCTATTTTCTTTTTCTGCTGTATGTCTCAGATTGTCCCCTCTCTTGACTCCCATTCTGACAGAGTATCTCATAAAGCTTTGGTTATCAGCAGCTGCCTTCCATTTTATTGTATTAGTTTTATTAGTTTCTGCCTTCTTCATTTCTTGCTTGGAAAAATCTCAGGTACAGGTCTAGACATTGGTTTGTAAAAATCATGTGCAGCAAGGCCTGCAATATTCAACTCTTCACATCATCAGATGAATACAAAAGAGTGTATGCACAATATTTAAAACTGACTCAGTTGCAAATTTTTCTTACATTGTATCTAAAGGTGTCGACATTCCACCATAGAGGCGTTGCTGCAAATTTTCTCTACAGGTTACTTCCCTGGCTTTGTCATCTCGAAAAGTTATGCTCAAGACAGTTGGCTGATCACTCATAGCTGAAAAGCCAGAGCATGTTCATACATCACTTAGCCTGCACTTAGTGTCTGGGGGGGGGGGGGGGGGGGGTCATGCCTTATCGGAGTCCACAGAGACCCAGTGCTTTTTTGTCTTCAGCATAAGGCATGAACAGGGACTTAATTTACATGAAGGTTATGCTCTGGCAGGATGAAACGTATGCTCAGCATGTCTCCATCTTGCATGTTTGCTTGCCTTCTGTGTGAGACCAAGGGTCTGCGCACAAGATACTCTGCAGCAACCACATAACAGACTAGTTTTATTATTCTGTTATTAGTTGTGTATATTTACACATTTTAAATGTCAGGATTACAATGATTTTTGTGTGTTATACTTTGAAGGACCGAGCAAGCACGCTGTTTAAACAAGTTCATGAGAGTAAAGCATTGAAAGGTCGCAGTAATGATGCCATTGTTTCTGCATGTATGTACATTGCATGTCGACAAGATGGTGTGCCAAGAACATTTAAAGGTGAGAAATGTTTATTATTACATTGTGGAGTTTTTCTTTACCATAGGTAAGCTCTTGAAAACAGGCCAGAAGTGAGCTTATGAAAACATTTCTGTACGTTTGGCAGCACTTGTTGACATTTTGTGTATTTCTTGTCATTTAAAAAGATCATAGCCAAATAATGAAAGTAAGAATTATGGAACCGTACATCTTTTTCTGTTTTATTTATTGTTTTGCTTATGTAGTTCCTGGGGTCTCCGAGGAGACACAGAATATGAACTTCACTTCCTCAGGCTTTCCACAAGAGACAACATAAGGTTGTGCATGGGGCTGACAACTTCATCACTGGGTTCTTCTTCTGCTTCTTCTTCGTACACTCCAGTCTTTTCAAAGAAAGCAGTAGTCAGTTTGAGGCTATTTGAATCTCCGTAGTGCTTTTCCACGAATTGTACTGGTGTCAGTCATATGCGCTTTCTCTGTTCCACATATGTTGGGCAACTTTGAAGCAGATGTTCAGCAGTCATTTTATCAATGCCACTGTTGCACGATCAGTAGTTCCTATCTTTAGCTTGTTGAATAGATGATATCTCAGTCTGTTGCGGCCAGTGCGGAGTCTGAAGATTACCACTTGTCCTCTTCTGTTGAGCTGGTAGTATGCATCATTTTGTGTAAGACCTGGATGCTCTACATCCCATTTGTTGCTGTATCTGATTCTGATAAAAATATTTGCTTCCTCGAAAGTTACGCTTGCATCAGACTGAGGTAGATTTCCATCTTCCTTTGCCAATATGTCAGCCTCTTAATTGCCGGTGATGTTACAATGAGATGGGATCCATTGGATCACAACACTTTTGAATCGTTGACATAGTTTGTGGAGCACTTTTCTGAGATTATCCAGGTCTGTATTATTTTGGCTTTTCAATGTTGCAATTACTTACTGTGCATCGGTAAAGAAAGCAACTTGTCTCTCTGTGCATTCCTTGTCATTATAACCTCTGCTGCAGTTTTCAAGGCCTCTGCCTCTACTCTTAAGTTACTTGAGAATTGTCCTGTTGCCACTGACAGCTTTTTTTTTTTTTGTGCACCAGTGCTTAAGGTTAGAAAGACACCTCCACCTCCATTTTCTGTTGCATTTGTTGCTGATCCATCTGTATATGCATGGGTAATGTTTCTCTGTGTATTTTGTCACTATGGATTTTCTCTCTGTTGCAGTCTGGCTCTTTTTTCTTTCAATTCCAGAAATGTTTTCTATCATTTCAGGGAAACAATGTTGTTTCCAAACTGGAAGCTTGTGTGCAGTGTTGATGCGTTTAATAGTTGATATTGCATTTATGGAAACTGCTCTCATCTGTGGTTTGGTTGATTCTACAAAGTTGCTTCATTTGAGTCTTTGCCTTCTAAGAGCATTCATTCTATAGCACATTCTATATTTCCTGAGTTCAAAATCATGGAATTTATAAAGAGAAAAAATTCAAGGCCATAGGAAAAGAAATTGAATTTAACAAAAAATTTTTTTAAAGTCTATGAATTTTTGGGTCTTGAAGTCTCAACAATAAATTGTTGATAATTTCATAAAGCTTTTTTAAAACTCAGTTATGACTTCACAGAAATGAGCTCTGTGGTACCATATCTGGAAATCTATGCACTTGGATTTGTCCCATTTAAAAATTAATAACTAAATCATGGCTTTACTTTGGTTGGTTTGAAGTACGAACGATATAAAACAGTCAAAAATTCCAGTTTTTTCTCTCTTTAAAAAAAAAAAAAACTATTATTGTGAAAAAGCTTCCTTGAAATCCACTCATTTATTTATTTTCTGTCCTGTTATCTGCTTGCACGTGCTGTGAAGAAATAAATTCCTTATAAACAATATCAGCAAAACACAAAATGTGCAGCATAATTATCATTGTTGTTTTGGAGAAGATGGATCAGATTGTGGTAGGTATCTTAAAGAAGAGAGCTGCGGTAGCATAGTGGTTAGTGCACTGGCTTCCTAGCTCAGTGGTCTATGGTTCGATCCCCAGATGAGGTGGGGTTTTTTAGGCCACAAACGGCTCCTGGGTCGACCCAGCCCCAAATGGGTACCAGAGCAATTCTGGGAAGGTTAAGGCGACCGGCGTGATGCTGACCACATCACCCCTAGTGTGCCGACGTCGAGAAAATATGGGCCTAACACCATATTCCCAATATGCCTCATTGGGCGTGTAACGGGATCCTTTTTTTTTTTTTTTTATCTTAAAGAAGCTAAACATGAAAACACACCAGCCCTTAGTCTACATGCTAGATCAGAAAGAAATAATAACTCTATCTTTGAAGCTGCTTGATATACAGAATAGAAGAAAGGAACACCCCAAATAATGCTTTAATTTGCTTGCCCACGTATCACATGCTTGATGATAATTTTTCTGCTTAGTGTCTTTTAAGTACTTTTATTTGTTAATCTTGGAATTCCTAATATTCTCCTAGAAAATCAAATGTCTGTTGCCTCTGCATATTTTAGAATATGGATTACTGTTAATAACCGTTATATGTAATGTAGTACTTTATATTTTCTTGCTTACCATTTGGATGTGTCACTTTGTGTCACGAAGTGGATTTAAGTCTAGAGGTTGTCTTAATATAGAGACAAGACCCTAGTGGTAAGAAAGTCCGAGAAGATAGAATTTTGATGGAAATGACGTGACTGTGGAAAGATGAGACTATTGGCTCAAGAGTGAGAATCTGGATTGACTATCCCTTGCCGCTTCGTGACTTCAGAATTGCTATAGCCTCACCCCCTCTGACTACCTTTAAACAAAAGGAGATAAGGATTATCTAAGACCACAGACACACTATACAGACGATATATATACGTACAGTACAGTATAGAACCTGATCCAGTTTGCAATATATGTATAGTTTATTTACACAAATCAGAAAATAAAATTCATCACCAGCAAAGAAATAAATATCGTGCACTGTTGCACAGACCTGAAAAAGCAAAGAACCAATTAAATAGATAGACACTAGGAAAACCAAATCACATACATTCTTTCAGTCACCCTGCTGGGGAAAAATCGAATGATTAGTGATTTAAACAAGATCTAATTGGTGGGACCTCAGTTTAGCCTCCACTCTCTACTACAAATAAGATTTCTACTGTCACGGTCCTGTTGACTGTGCCTAAACGAATGTTTACACAGCTTCCAACTCGTTAGGCGATAAGCGCCGCTAACTAACACACATGGACTGCTACACTAGTAGACTTTTATAACATCTAGTACTCAAAGGCTATCCTCTGAGGATATATCATCAGACCCTATTGGTCTCGGCTATCTCCTCTCCCTCTCTCGCTCTATCTCTCTTTGCTTCAGTGTCTCTCTGACCCTATCGACATCTGCTGAGGTGGCGTCTCCGTTTACGCCTTCTCTCGTTGACTTTATTATCAGAACCAGGTATGATCACCCTCTCTCCCAGTTTCTGACAACTGCACTGATGACTGGACTATCAAGCACGAGGTACTTGAATCAAACTGTAGAAGCGTCACAGAGGCTGGACAGCTTCTTAAATTGGCCCCGTTACCCCTCTTCGGGTTTAGAGCAACGACTATTGTGGTCGTGAAGAAAACCGAAATTACAACAACGCTGGCACGTGCCAATTTGCGTGTGTAACAACAACGAGCTCAGAGCTCTGGATTTTGTTATGATAGATAACCCCATTCCCGCTGAAGCATGGGGCTTCACTGCAAGAGACCGTAGGTTATTTCAACTTTGCCGTTGGTAAGGTGTATGTGCCAAACTACACTCTGCTACTGTTACTGTACCATGACCCGCTGTGGACACAAAGATACAACTTGTGTACACCAACTTCAACATAACTTATCACTAACACATATCTCTCATAAATAAATACAACTCCCCTCACTCAATACATCACCCCTTCACTCGCTATGCACAACGATACATAAAATATTTTTATCCACGTGTCACTCTCTCTCACCCTTCTACTCCTCTCTTCCCTTCAACTTAAAATCTTTCTGGTACGCAGCCAAACCCCAGACACTGTCTGATTATAATCTGTTGTTACGTCAATCTCGCCACGTGTCCAACAATAAAACCTGGGAAATCC
This sequence comes from Oreohelix idahoensis, assembly GCA_024509875.1. NCBI lineage: Eukaryota > Metazoa > Mollusca > Gastropoda > Stylommatophora > Oreohelicidae > Oreohelix > Oreohelix idahoensis. The sequence continues at coordinate 183,942 of JAMPIV010015470.1, forward strand.
CTCTACGAAATACCTGGCCTATTTTAGACATTGCCTCGTGAGGTTTACTCGCTTAACCCACAATTTAAATTAACTTTACGCTAGGAATAATTTACTCCTCTAAGCAGGATCTTCTTCTTCTTTGATCCATAACCGCCAACCGTCAAAGCAGTCAGCGGCCATCACGCCTGGTGGCGTCTTGTAGGGCAGCAACAAATTGATTCCACTTTGCTCGGTCGGCGGCCATCCTTCGTACAGTGCCCCAACTGTGGTTCATTCTTTGCATCTCAGCTTCCACAGTTCTCCGCCAAGTTGTTTTTGGTCGGCCTCTCTTTCGCTTTCCCTCGGGGGTCCATAGCATAGCTGTTCTTGCGATGGTATCAGGGTCCCTTCTGAGGACATGGCCAACCCAACTCCAGCGTCTGCCAGCTATGATGGTGTGCATGTCCTCCTGGTTACTCCGAATAAGTAGTTCTTGGTTGCTGATGGTGTTTGGCCAAAAGATTCGGAGAATTTTCCTTAGGCAGATTGTGTGGAAGGAGGACAGTTTCGACATTTCCTTCTCTGTTACTCTCCAACATTCCGCACCATAGAGAAGCACAGAAAGAACGCAGCTCTCATACAGTCTTAATTTGGTGTTTGTGCTGTACTGGGAAGACTTCCAAATGTTGTTGAGAATAGCAAAGGCTGTTCTCGCTTTATTCATTCTGTTGTTAATGTCCTTGCTTGTTCCGCCGTCAGGTGTTACTATGCTTCCTAGGTAAGTAAATGTGTCTGTCTGTTCTAACTTCTGGTTCCTTACTGTTATTGGCTCAGGATTGCCCACATTTAGTGTCATGACCTCCGTCTTCTTCAGATTGATGTTCAGGCCAACCTGCTGGCCATACTTATTCAGTCTATCAGTTTTGTCTTGAATGTGTTGGTGTGAATGCGCGAGCAGTGCAATGTCATCTGCATATTCCAAATCTTCCAGTGTAGAAAACATTGTCCATCTAATTCCTCTTGGACTGCCCTCTATTGTCTGGCGCATCACCCAATCTATGACTGTCAAAAATAATGTTGTTGATAAGGGGCATCCCTGTCGTACTCCTGTTTTCACTTCGAAAGTTACATTACTCGATCCAACACTGCACGTAAAGTTAGAATAGAGGCTTTTTATAATGGAAACAATGCGGCTGGGAATTCCATAAGCCCTCAGAATTTTCCATAGGCTGTCCCTGTGTATGCTGTCGAAAGCCTTTTCAAAATCAACAAAGTTAATGTACAGTTGTCTCTGCCATTCTGAGCACTGCTCTATAATGTTCCTGAGGGCAAATATATGATCTGCACATCTTCTGTTCTTTCTGAAGCCCGCTTGTTCTTTCCTCAGTTTATGGTCAACTGCTTTTGAAATTCTCTGGATGATTATCCTGCCTAGTATTTTGCTGGGAACTGAGAGGAGGGTAATTCCTCTCCAGTTGTTGCAGTCTGCAAGGTCGCCCTTCTTGGGCAATTTGACAATTGTTCCTTTACTCCACTCTGTTGGTGTTGTCTCAGTTTCCCAGACTTATGCAAATAGTGGTTCTAATAGTTCTGCTGCTAGTTCAGGGTCTGTCTTGAATAGCTCAGCATTCAGATTGTCGTGACCAGGCGCTTTTCCATTTTTTAGCCCTTTGATAGCTGTGATAATTTCTTCTTTTCGTGGAATGTCTGTATTTACGTCTAAGTCACTTTCAGCCTCAGGAACATTCAGCTGAGTCTCTGGTGGTTCCTTATTCAGTGTTTCTCTGAAGTGCTCTGCCCACCTTGTTTCCTGCCCCTGTGCTGTGGTGATGAGATTTCCTTGCTTGTCTCTTACTAACGTTATGTTGTTTGCACCTCGTTTTCCACTGATAGCTTTAGTTATTTTATAAACTGTGCTTTGTTCATTTCTCAGTGCTGCCTCTTCTGCCTGTCTTGCAAGGTCAACCAGAAATGTCCTTTTGTTAGCACGGGTTTGACGTTTTACTTCCTTGTCCAGCTGACTGTACTGTTCACTATATATTGCCTTTAACCTGGGAGACTTAGCTTCTGTTTTCTTCCTTTTCATTTCCTTTCTCTTCGCTATGGTGTTTAGCGTTTCTGGTGTTATCCAGTCTTGGCTCTTTCTTTCCTGGAATCCCAAGCATGACTTGCTGCTTTCTTTATATATTGTTGAGATGGTGTTGAATTTCTGGTCCACATCGTCGGTCTCTGTTCTTTCCTGGCTTTTGGTAATCAGATATCGTCTCTTTACGTCGACCACAAACGCTTTTCTGGTGAGGGGGTCCTTAAGTTTCATGATGTTGTATCTTTTCTGTTTGACTGCAACTGGTCCAGCAGCTCTGAGTTTCACCTTCAGTCTTGCTACTACTAGGTGATGATCACTTCCCACATCTGCGCCTCTTCTTACTTTCATGTCTTGTAGTGCATGTCTCCATCTGCCATTGATCATTATGTGATCTATCTGGTTTTTGTCTCGTCCGTTTGGTGATTCCCATGTTAACTTGTGCACTTCTTTGTGTTGAAAAAGTGTTCCTCCGATGACCAGGTTGTTAATACTGCAGAAGCTTATTAATTTGTCCCCATTCTCATTTACTGTTCCACTGCCGCATTTCCCCATTACTCTTTCGTTATAATTATTGTGTGTTCCAACTTTCGCATTTAGGTCTCCCATTACTATAATAAGATCGTACCTGGGTACAGTTTCCATTTCCTTTTGTACCTGTTGATAGAACTCGTCCTTGATCTCTTCGTCGCTGTCATTTGTTGGTGCATAACATTGTATAATTGTGGTGTTGGTGAATCTCCCTCTCAGTCTTGCTCTTATTAGTCTGTTGTTAATGGGTTTCCATTCCAGTAGAGACCTTTCCATTCCTTTCTTAAGGATAATGGCTACACCTTCGTTGTGCTGACCGTCCTCTCTACCAGAATAAAGTACTGTTTCCCCTGTAGCTGTTTTTATTCTCCCCATCCCTGTCCATCTGCTCTCGCTTATTCCCAGGATATGTAGTTTGTAATTCCTCATCTCTGCTGTAATCTGTCTCAGCTTTCCTGCCTCGTTCATAGTTCTGACATTCCAAAAACCAATTCTGGTTTCGTGTTTTGCGGTCTGGGCATCCGTTTTCATGCCAGTGGCTTCCTTTCGGCTTTCACCACTGTCAGTCATACGAGCCTGAGACTCCGGATGTCCGTCCCGCATCAAAGTATTTCCATTTATTGCTGTTTCCGTAACGTGTGTGATTTTTTACACAGACAGGGGTGTCGGCCCTGTGCTAAAACCCCCAACCTGGAGGACCAGGGTACCAGCTTTTGTCTGACCCCTACCCACGCAGACCAGTCCAGCATGGTTGAACCTACCAGGAGTAAAACTCCCACTGGCATAGCTCTGGGGATTGTCAGGGTACACAAGCTGCCATACCGCTACAAGGTATAGGTACCATTGATGGCAGTCTAAGCAGGATAATTCACTATAAATTACATCTGTACCCTCCGACAGCGTTACCCACATTTACGCACAATAAAATCCCGTACACACAAAAAAAGAGTCCATAATATTACACTAGTACATATACAGAATAAAATGGTGGTTTCACACAACCCTCTACATACTACCGAGCGCCCATGTCTTTAATAGCTAAAACTCCACCCAGTGATATCTCACTTTCCACACTCTTATATATACTGCAAATTATCCTAGAAAGAATTAGGCACACTTTACCTTTACATCATTTCTACAAAGATAGTAATGGATGGCACTTTACATTTTAACTATTAGTTAACCTCCTGAAGAAAACTTAACTGAATCCGGCTATGTCTCTATATTTAAAAAAAACCCACTAATATTACGGCTCTAATAAAAATATTCACATACCAATTCATTGCGTTTCTTCCGCATGGAGCAGACAATGAATGCTGGATTCACGGTAGTAAATTTCATCAGGCATAGGGGTCTGTTACAAGACCGCTCGGGGATATATACAAGAAAATCCCCGCGGACTTCTGCCTACGTCATTACTACAGCTTTCAACTAAACCAATGGAATTACTTAAAAAAATTAATAACGGGGTCTACACCAATAGATTTGAAAAGCCCGTCGACCTGTTTATCCCGGCCGCGTGCGTTTCCCACTTGCGTCATATTGCGTGAGCCAAACAATGGAAACTGGGACTACATGATCGCGATAAATTTTAACAAAGAAAAACCCTCGTGACCGCAATTAACTTTAAAGAAAAGAAACTGGTGCGAGTATAAACAAAACCTACCGTCATCCCTCTTGTAAAACGCAATAAAATACCTAAGAAAAAGACCAAACACATAATAATTTAGAAAGACAAGAAAACTGGGCATCTTGAAAAAACAGAATTTCAGTACTTCATCACACTTTGCTTATTTCATTATTCTGTTTATATAAGAAGTACTGTTAGTGTCTTAAATAATAGCATATTTCTCTTTTAAGATTGTTTTCTTCAAGTTCCCTGCAAAATTTCTAACAGAAAACTAAATGCTGTCTTCCAAACCAGAAATCTGTGCTGTCTCCAAAGTCAGCAAGAAGGAAATAGGAAGAGTGTTCAAACTGATTCTGAAAAATTTGGAGACTAACGTGAATCTCATTACCACTGGTGATTTTATGGTAAGTGTTTGCACTTTCCCCACTGTAATTAATAACAGTAATTTTGTGGTGGATGCATTTTCATTACTTATCTGGTACAGCTATTATTTCTTGTTACTTAATGATTGTATAGCTGGTTTTAGTACAGCCATGATAAATTAGATAAAAAGGGAATAAATAAGAGGATGAGTTCAGAGATCTGTCAAACATTGATCATCTTTTATACTTCCTTACTTACTTAGTCATTCATCTTCTATGCTGGGGTGTCAAAGTTTGCCAGAGAGAACACCATACTATCCTATTGGCTGTCTTTCTCCTGGCTTGGTTCCAGTCTAGTCCTCGGTCCTTCAGGGATTGTCTAATGTTGTCCTCCCAGCAAACTCTGGGTCATCCTGGAGGTTTGGATCCCTGGTTTCCCATATTTGTCGTGGTAGCTGATCTTCTTCCATTCTGCGGACATGGCCAAACCATCGTAATTGGGACTGTTCCACTTGGGTCTCCAGAGGCTGGATTTTGAGGCCCTCCTTGTGGACCATGTCTGTTCTTGTTACTTCATCCACCTTCCTCAAATACCTCATTTCTGAAGTTTGAGCTACCTGCAGTCTCATTGTTGGGATACCATCATTTCTGAAGTTTGGCAGCTGGCGAGATGACGTTAGTTTGTCAATAGCCATGGCAGTCATTGGCCCATTGGTCTACTGCTTGGTTGGTGAATCACAATGGGTGTAGGATATACGCAAATTGACTTTAGTCTAGTAACAAGGGGAATTCAATATGTGGCATGGCCAGGCGGCCATAAATGTGGTCTGAGGACCAAAGACTGTGTATATAATTGTGTGTTAACTACCTAGATCATAAGTACGAGGCGCGTTTTTTAAGTAATTCCCGTTTTAAAATAATAAAAAAACCATCATATATAAAAATGATCTATTGCAGCCAAAAGTGGACCACACATTTACATTATTTCTCAACATAGTCACCATTGACTTCAACACATTTTTGGTATCATGGCACCAGGTTCTTAATTCCAGTGTCAAGGAAGTCTGCCGCCAGTGTCTTGAACCATTCATTAACGCCTGTCTGCAGTTCATCATCAGTTTCAAACTGCTGGGATGCCACCCACTTCTTTAGGTGCATGAAAAGGTGGTAATCACTTGGCGCGAGATCGGGGCTGTAGGGCGGGTGGTCAAAAATTTCCCAGTGAAATTTTTGCAACAATTGAACAGTTCGATCTGCGGTGTGAGGTCGAGCATTATCATGCAAAAACACAATCCCAGTGGACAGCAACCCACGTCTTTTGTTATGGATGACACGTCTAAGTTTTATCAGTGTCACAATAAGCATTAGCATTAACTATCTTTCCACGTTCAAAAAAATCAATAAACATGACCCTTTCTTTGTCCCAGAAAACAGTGGCCATGATCTTTTTGACAGAAGGTGCTTGCTTAAACTTCTTTGCTTTCGGGGACCATGAGTGTCGCCATTGCATCGACTGTTGCTTTGATTCGACGTTTGTGTAGGAAATCCAGGTCTCATCTCCAGTAACAATGTGGCCCAAAAATTCATCTCCTTCATTTCGATAGCGCTGCAAAAATTTTTGAGCCGAAGCCAGGCGTTTCTGCTTGTGTTCATCGGTTAACATTTTCGGCACCCATCTGGCGGCAGACTTCCTTGACACTGGAATTAAGAACCTGGTGCCACGATACCAAAAATGTGTTGAAGTCAATGGTAACTATATTGAGAAATAATGTAAATGTGTGGTCCACTTTTGGCTGCAATAGATCATTTTTATATATATGGATGGTTTGTTTGGTATATATTTTAAAAACGGTGAATTATTAAAAAACGCCCACCTTTCGTACATGTATTAGTGGCAAATAATGACCCAGAGGAGATTCAGTCACAAGAACTCTCACCAATAGCCACATTGGATGTTATAACGCCTTGGTGTGGCTTGGAGGACTTACTGAAGGGACAAAGAAAGATTTCAAAACATCACCCAACAAGTCATTCTATGGCAAGGCTGTGTATTGCTGGCAAAACCCAATTATAAAACAAATTGCTACAGAAAACTGCAATCAGAAACAGTTCCAAGATATCAGTGCCGGGCAATGGATCTGTAGTAGCAGTGGATGTGGAGAAGACATAGAAAAACTTGGGAGAATTTAACAACAACTGGTTGCAACTGGTTGTGCACACTGGAATCTCCGTCTCAAGCATTCATCAATGGTTGCTTGGCTGCATTAAAGATGTTTCTCTCAATCATTGGAATAGTGGCTGAGAGTATTAGCCTCGAGTCTTTACCTCAAAGCTCACAGTCTTAATTTTAAGAGTCACACTTTTTCCCTGTAATATTAAACAAGAATTTCATGTTACAGTCTTTTTATTACATAGCTAAATGATAAAATGTATTAGTATTGTTAAGGATAGATCTGGGGATAAAATAATGTAGCATGTTACTACACGCTAGCACATGCCAATTTTATGTGAGGAATTGTGTTCGCCTGTAGTCAAACTACATTTTGCACGAAGCGTTCACCCGTGGTGAGCGACAGTCAACTAGTGACTTTTTTTTTGTCACATGTCGTGGGGTCAGTGTGTTGTTTATTTGGGCCGTTCGTATTCGTTCCCTGGTTTGAAGTGGACGTTTTTTCTTCTAAGCTCCAGGATTTATGGAGAGTGTTTTTTTTTCTAACTGGGACATTAAATGTATTTTTCAAAGGCCGCCACCTTGTTAAGAATGTTCTAGATGGGGAAGAAACTTATTGAGAAGTCTTGCACTACCCCTTTTTGATATTTTCCGTAAGGAGTATCTCAAAGATATTGAGGTAACTGAGTTTAGGTCGCCATCATCAGTTTGTTCGCCACATTACTTGGGTACCGGGAATATTGCCCTACCTATTAGTACACGGCCAGGATTGATAACAGATTTAAGGATATCTCTCAATATATTTACTTTTACTATTAACAATGGAGATGAAGAAAGCCTATTGATTGAGGCTCGTTATTGACTGACGTAACTGCTTATCGCATTTACATGTTTTTCCTGCCATATACTATGCCATGTATATATCTTGATGGATGTCTCCTTGTGATGAACGTACAATAAATGTCAACCATGTTTTCCCGTGGACCTGTTCACCTGCCGGCTTGTGTTGCATTATGCTGCCATAATGTCCTGTATGAAAGCCTGCAATCATTCACGTATCCTGCATGATCCCTATATTTATTCCAGCGTAACAAGTATTTTTAAACTGGTTTTGTCCTCATGTTTTTTTTTGGCCGACCATAATTATGTTTCAAGCAACATTATTCTTACTTCTTCTTTAACCTACTGTTTTTAGGTAGAATGATCACTAGTTTTTAAGTCAGTGTGTACACATTGCATCCCAGCGTGCTGTCATGTTGTGTTAAAATGCTTTTGTCACATCCTTATGCCATCTTCTTCCGGGTCAATTCCTATTCTAGCCTTTACCGATATAAAGTTACAATGTCAATGCTGCTGACTAATCTGGATTCATTTTCAGTGTCCTAACCAAGTAATCCTTTGTTTTTCATTATGTATGTACGTCAAATATTCCTTTACTTACGCTGTTCTAATGGTAGTCACAATCTCATTCTTTGTTGGTTTTGGTTTTAAGGACGATCTTCACTGCACATGGACAACTCCATCAGTGCTCTCATCTCTTCCCTTGATCACACAAGGAGGATCTCAGCACACTGCATGAAATCCATAGCACTGGCAAGGATTCCAGTGTGAGTATATAGGAATCACACATTCTATAAATATTTATGTGGCGGGTAGGTTTTCCTAATTTTGTAAACATGGCCGACTCTTCATGATTTTCAACTGCTGAGGGACTTTTAATGTGCGCAACTTGCACACGGGACCTCTTATGTTTCACCCTTATTTTAAGAGGCTAGGCATCCGATCTCACTACACAGGAGGTCAGGTGGGAGTATGACATCATTAGGACCCACTAATCTGAAAAAATTTCCACCAAATATACTGAGCGACTTTAATTACGCATCACTACATGAATCACTCACCAAGATGTCTGAGAATAAAATAATGGTAACATGTTTGATATCACTGGAAACAGTATCCATTGACCGACCGATTCCCGCAATCCACGTAGCAGTGCATGCTGTGTTTAAAAAAAACTAGTCACAAATGTAAGGTAGGGGTCAAATTGAAAAGTCACAAATGTCGTTGTTGTCATTGAACGCGCTCAGTAGCGCGTTTGGCCACCGTTGGCATCAAGGCAGGCCTGGCAGTGTCTCCGCATGGAGTTAACCAGTGTGCTTAGAAAATCCTGGGGGAGTCGATCCCATACTTCGGTTATATCGCGTCGCAAATGATCCAGGGTCTGCTGTCGTCTGTGCCGGTAGAGTTGGCATCCAATCTTGTCCCAGACGTGTTCAATGGGTGCCATATCTGGGGACAATGAAGGCCATGGTATGACAGCGATGTTATTGGCCTGAAGGAACGCTGTGGTGGCCCTAGCTGTATGTGGTCGTGCGTTATCATGCTGGTACAGTTGGAGCTCGGGATGATACTGGAGCACATCCCTATAGGTGGCAGCATTTACAGTATGGTTAAAGATGTGGAGACGGGTTCGGTGATTGTAACTGAATGCGCCCCGTACCATGACGCTTCCTCCTCCCCATCAGTGGGCTTCCAAAATGCAACAGTTGGTTTGCCTCTCACGCTCACTGGTATCGTTGCTGTCGGTGTCGTAAGGTGAGGATTGGGCCGACTCGAGGACGTCTGGTTGTTAGTCCTGCCACCTGCAGTCGATGTCGCACGGTGTGCTGTGATATGGTTCCACGTCTCCCAACAACATCTCTTGTTGTTACAGCTGTCGCCAAAAACCGATTCCGGAAATGAAGCTGCCTTATATACGCGTTCTGTTGAGGTGTCGTAACTCTGGGTTGACCTTGGCGGGGTCGATCTGCAATGGATCCAGTGGCCATTAAACGTTGTTGCAGTCGGACGATGGTGGACTGGTTGCAATTCAAGTGTTTGGATGCTTCTCTGGTGGACATCCTGCCTGTTATCATTCCTATCGCTCTTTCTCTCTCTGCAGCGCTCAGTCTAGGCATGGTTTGACGACGTGTTTGTGGTTGTGGACTAAAATATTGACTGTTTTCCAGTCCGTAGTGCTCTAGGCTGAGCTCTGGATGAAAATAAATTAATGTTTTCCGTGCATAATTTTTACGAGGCACCCAAATCATGTTTTACGTGTTTCACGTGCTACTCTTGTCTCCAGCTGTGCTGGCGCAAAATGACTATGCTGGCCTCTGGGCGGTGACCTTGTGAACCTGTGTACTAATTTCAGGAACAATTGCATGACCATAAGATACTTTACCAGGCACTCGTATAGTGATGCGTAATTAAAGTCGCTCAGTATATATTCCCTGTACTGGGTGCAGAATCCAGTACCTTTAGAATTAGAGGTGGATGCCATACTTCTTAGCCACTTTGACCAGTAATTGTTTCTTACTAACCTCTTTGTGTTTTGTTAGCTGTTTTTTTAAGCATCTTTTTTTTTGCTCTCATGTAACCATATCTATTTCTGTCATAAAGTCTGTGGTCTGTCTCAGTCTTCTCTCACCACTCTCATTTAACAACATCTATTTCTGTCATAAAGTCTGTGGTCTGTCTCAGTCTTCTCTCACCACTCTCATTTAACAACATCTATTTCTGTCATAAAGTTAGTGGTCTGTCTCAGTCTTCTCTCACCACTCTCATATAACAACATCTATTTCTGTCATAAAGTTAGTGGTCTGTCTCAGTCTTCTCTCACCACTCTCATTTAACAATATCTATTTCTGTCATAAAGTCTGTGGTCTGTCTCAGTCTTCTCTCACCACTCTCATTTAACAACATCTATTTCTGTCATAAAGTCTGTGGTCTGTCTCAGTCTTCTCTCACCACTCTCATTTAACAATATCTATTTCTGTCATAAAGTCTGTGGTCTGTCTCAGTCTTCTCTCACCACTCTCATTTAACAACATCTATTTCTCTCATAAAGTTAGTGGTCTGTCTCAGGATTCTCTCATCTCTCTCATATAAACACATCTATTTCTTTTACGAAGTCAATGGTCTGTTTCAGGATTCTCTCATCATCAAACGGTTTCTCTTTCAAAGCAACTGGTGAAGACTTTGCTGTCAATCTGCTCCTCTCATGGAGCCAACATTCTAGCATGTCTTCCCTACACACGTCTGGTCTGCCAAGTTTTTTACTGCCCAGTTCATATTCTTCTATGATTTATTAGACTCACTATTATGGTATTTGTCTTGTGTTATTTGGCCTTTACTGATAAAAGAACAGTTATGGATGTGACTGCATCTGTAAAAAGTCTGGGTAATTTCTAGGGTACAATATTCCATAGCTGCATACAGTGTCATGAGAATGACTACTACCAGCAAGACACTATTTGTGGAGTGCTACGCTGTCATGATTCACTTCTGTAGGAAGATGGTGGCACCATTCTGATACTCCCTTGTTTGATTCCTCAGTGACCCATCACATTTGTTACTTTTCTCTTGTCTATGGTTTTCCTCCACTCCTGTGTTTTCCTATTTTTTTTTTTTCACATTTTCCCTCAAGAATGTATGATATAAGCGAGAATGTGTTTATGTAATTTTTATATTAATGATTGATGACACATTGAAAAATGCAGATTAATTGTTGACAGTTTGACCACATGAGTGAGTGTTGGGATACAGAATGAAAGACAAAGGGCTGGATGGTCAGATGGACCTGCGTGCCCAATTCTCAACCCTGTTAAAATTAAGTTCTGTCTGTGTGACTATGTATCTATCTCTCTATCTGATTCTGCTGTTGAGTTAAGGAGGGCAAAGAAACACACAGGGGCCGGAGTGGCTAAGAGGTATGGCGTCCGCCTCAAATTCTAGAGATACCGGGTTCGATTCCCAGTTGAGGGAATATAATTTATGGAAATTTTTTTTTCAGAACCTGTGGTCCTAATAATGTTATACTCCCCCTGGTCTCCTGGGTACTGAGATCGGATGCATAGCCTTCTCGGATAAGGCTGAAAAAATAGGAAGTCCTGTGTGCAAGTTGCACATGTTAAAAATCCCATGGCAGTTGGAAATCATAAAGAGTAAAGAGTAAGCCTATAAGGCCGCTGCCCCTGCAAAATTTAAAAAATTAGAAACCTACCCACCACAAGAATGTTTATAAAATGTGTGAATTCTTATATACACACACTGGGATTCATACGGAGTTCGTTCACTGAGCTGAGATCCTCCTTGTGTGATCTAAGGGAGGAGATCGGAGCACTGATGGAGTTGTCCGTGTGCAATGAAGATAGTCCTTAAAACTGAGCTAAACCAAAGAAACACACACCAAGTGTCAACTCATTCAATAACAGACTGTGTTCAAATACTTCAACAGTTCTCATTCCATGCCACCCTAATCTGATTATGTTCAAATTATTGTTTTATTTACTGAACAAATATTTTTGGATTTTTTTATACTTTTTTTTTTAAATTTTGTTTGCTTGTTTTCTGTTTTGTTTTGTTTTATGGGATCTGTTGTTTTTTTGGGTTTTTTCCATTACCTTCTTGTTTTTTGTTTTTGTTTTTTAAAACATAATTTTAATTATGATCGCATACTGTAAATGTAAGCTGTTATTTACATTTATAATGTTGCATGTCTTTAAATTAATACTTAAAGTAATATGTAGGAATGAAAGGATATAGTATGTAAAAGATAAATGAGAGTGGAAGGGCAGAATGTTAGATGGGCCTGCGCGCCCCAATTATTAATCCTTTGAAAATAAAATTTGTTTGTTCGTTCCCTCTTTCTTATAAGTGCCTTCCTTCACATACCTAATTTTGTTTATTATGAGTTGCCACCACAAGTTCCACAAGGAACGAATAGAAGTGATAGATGAGATATTCATCATTATGAGTTGCCACCACAAGTTCCACAAGGAAAGAATAGAAGTTATAGACAGATGAGATATTCATCATTATGAGTTGCCACCACAAGTTCCACAAGGAACGAATAGAAGTGATAGATGAGATATTCATCATTATGAGTTGCCACCACAAGTTCCACAAGGAAAGAATAGAAGTTATAGACAGATGAGATATTCATCATTATGAGTTGCCACCACAAGTTCCACAAGGAAAGAATAGAAGTTATAGACAGATGAGATATTCATCATTATGAGTTGCCACCACAAGTTCCACAAGGAACAAATAGAAGTGATAGATGAGATATTCATCATCATTTCCCTTTTTGTTCCTTAGGGAGCACGGAATCACCACTGCAGCTGATCTCCTTACAGGAAGACTGCACCAAGGAGCTGAGCACCTTGTTCTTGCAGAGGTGATTTCTGTAGCACCTAGTTTGACATGATGAGGTTGCCAGTCTCATGCACAACCTCACATTAGTCACCATGTATGACATGCCAGAGGGAGCAGTCATCTCTTTTTTTCTCTGATCAGAGACCCCCAGGAACTAGACTGGGTAGAGGAGATATTAGGATCTAGAATATTTTCCCTGTAATACCGTAATAGTAATGTCACTTTGCTGAAAATGTTGATTATCTTCTAAAGATGAATAACGGCTAAAATTGAGAGTCTCCTAGACAAACTGTTACCATAAGTTTCTCTTCCTTCAGATCTTTAGCCAGAATCTGACACAGCTCTTGGCACTTCTTGAGCAGTTCTATTGGATGCGCAAGTTCACCAAATGTTTGTTCAGTACTGATACTTTTTCTCTCACCATCCCTGCAAACCAAAACTATTTGATATTAAGGGTTTCAAATAATGAAGTCCAGTTTCTTTCTTTTCTCACTCTCTCTCTTTTTCTGGCTCTTTAAACAACATGTGGAGCACCATAATGGGGACTATTAGCAAGTTTTAATGGCCTATGTGATGGTGGCTCAGCTTGGACCCACCCACTGCAGCTCATTCTAAGCCAATATTTGTGACTGCTGCTTGCATCTATTAGTGCATAAGTGTGCATGAGAGAAATAAATACAAATAATTACCAGACATCCTTAAGACCAAACAAAGTTACAACCACAACAAATGCTAAAAAGACTTAACATCCATATACTTTCCACCCACAGTAACAAAATAGCTTATAAATAAAAACATCAAAGGCTGAAGACAGAGAAATGAAGCTGAAATGAAAATCACAATGTCCTCAGAGAACCACAGACATTTTTCAAACAAAACCCCATAGAAAATACAACACCAACCAGTCAAATTAGCAAGGAACTTGAGAGTCATCATCCCAATTAAAAATATACCTTGAAACAGAAAGCATTTAAGAGTGAAGTAAGCAGATGATACCATATTTTGATATCAGAAGTATTATCTTGAATTAATCACATTATATACCCTAATTATAACCCATCGGGGGTTGAACGAGACATTATTTATTAAAAGGGGAAAAAATACAATATTTGGAATACAATTCTGCAGAAATATTAAAATTCAATAACCATGAAATCACTCTAATGAGAACATAACAACACAAGATTCAATTCATTAGCCCTCAATTACCTGTGGAGCATAGACCTTCAACAATCTCATGCCAAGCCTGTGTGGTCCGTTCAAGGTCTTACCATGTCTTCTTTATCTCCAATTCCCTTCCCCATGTGTTTGTCAGTCTTCATCTATTTCTCTTAACCTGGGGATTCCAAAACAAGGACTGACTCATAATGCTATCAACAGGTTTCCTCAGTGTGTGTCCTATCAAATGGTTTCCTCAGTGTGTGTCCTATCAACAGGTTTCCTCAGTGTGTGTCCTATCAAATGGTTTCCTCAGTGTGTGTCCTATCAACAGGTTTCCTCAGTGTGTGTCCTATCAAATGGTTTCCTCAGTGTGTCTCCTATCAACAGGTTTCCTCAGTGTGTGTCCTATCAACAAGTTTCCTCAGTGTGTGTCCTATCAAATGGTTTCCTCAGTGTGTCTCCTATCAACAGGTTTCCTCAGTGTGTGTTCTATCAAATGGTTTCCTCAGTGTGTCTCTATCAACAGGTTTCCTCAGTGTGTGTCCCATCAAATGGTTTCCTCAGTGTGTCTCCTATCAACTGGTTTCCTCAGTGTGTGTCCCATCAAATGGTTTCCTCAGTGTGTCTCCTATCAACTGGTTCTCTCAGTGTGTGTCCTATCAACAGGTTTTCTCAGTGTGTGTCCTATCAACAGGTTTCCTCAGTGTGTGTCCTATCAACAGGTTTCCTCAGTAAGTGTCCTATCAACAGGTTTCCTCAGTGTGTCCTATCAAATGGTTTCCTCAGTGTGTGTCCTATCAACTGGTTTCCTCTGTGTGTGTCCTATCAACTGGTTTCCTCAGTGTGTGTCCTATTGATAAGGAAGGCTTATTCCTAGTATTCCTTCCAACTGATAAAGTATGATTTGTTCCGTAAACATTCCATATCCTAATTGATACAAGCTATTCATTCAATCTGTTGCATACAGTTTGTTCATGTGTATTCACCACTGCAGAGGTAACAGTTTCTTCATTGCATACGCTATATAGGCTAATATCCATGTGTGGTCTACTGTGCTGTTACCGTGTATGATATGTGAAGGGTGTGTAGAAACAGTCACTCACCCCACGATAGCTCACGTACGAGTCATGGAGGGTTAAACGCCTTGTGACAGTTAATGAACAGTTTTATTACACCACAACACGGTCACAATAACGTAGACGAAGTACAGCATGTTACACAGGTCATAATAGCATACCAAAAAAGGATCCACATTATATAATAACAATAATCCATCAAGAAGAACTACTGGCAAACGCAGTGCCAATAGTTATAGGCCTCAAATAACATTATGCCTCAGCGCTATCTAATCCATCCAGAAGACTGCTGACCATCGCAGTGCTATTAATAATAGGCCTCCAATATATATGACGTCTCAGCGCAGTTTAATCCATCTAGAAGACTGCTGATAAATAATAGGCCTCACCAATATATGACGTCTCAACGCAGTTTAATCCATCTAGAAGACTGCCGATAAATAATAGGCCTCACCAATATATGACGTCTCAACGCAGTTTAATCCATCTAGAAGACTGCTGATAAATAATAGGCCTCACCAATATATGACGTCTCAACGCAGTTTAATCCATCTAGAAGACTGCTGATAAATAATAGGCCTCATAATATAAGTCGACATATCAAGCACTGTCTTTAATTCATCTAGAAGTTAGTTGCTTATCCTTTACAGGACGTGGCAATCAACCCCAGCTTTTATTGGCTGTTTGTGATTTTTCTAGGCAATTTTTTCATTCAGTAGTTTGCCATTGCTTTCTGAACGGTACGGCGCTCATACCATTGTTAAAAATCCACACAAAGCGATCTGCTACCAAACCGCCTGCAGCAGGTTTCGAACCTGGTATATCTGGATTATGAAACTGCGTTCATATCCATTAGGCCACAGACTGCTGATAAGTAATAGGCCTCATAATATAAGTCGACATATCAAGCAGTGTACAGGCTTCCCTCGAAAACACTGGGCTGATTTCTCCAGTCACGCCCAGGACACAAACTCTTCAAAAATGTACATAATCTCTAAACACTGGCCTGTATACTCAAAGGCCTAAGAAACATCTCCTTAGCTAATACATCTCATCTGGGATAATCACACATAATATATCTCAGCATAAATGCCTGTACACTGGTACACATTGAAAAACACTTTACATCTCCCCAGTGCACTCGCCCGGTACACACTTACACCAAAAACATTCTCCCCCAGAACACCCCAGCCAATCACATCCGTGGGGCTTCCCGAGAACTATCGCTCACCGCTCAAAAATAGCTTAGAACATTTAACTCACGTGGAACTACGCCACCGTGAAAAACGTTCTGCATCTCGAAGATTCGAATGCGATACACTCATATTTTTTTAAATAAATTAACAGCTGTTCAAGTGGAATAACCACTATAATCTATGGTACATCTGAGACTCATAACGATTACTGCCCTTGCTTAAATTTGGACTTATCAGTTTACACCACCCCCCGGGGAAAAAAATGATATCATTTTTTTGAAAACATTGCTCAGCCAAAAATTAAGTGGGTGATTAAGCTCTAATCAGGAAAATTAATCAACCTGTTAAGTCCAAATACCATATATCGTCCAAAAAATATCAGCATTATGATTAAAGCAGAAAACAAAGCATACAAAATAATCAGCTAAGTCTACCAAAATAATCTGCTTTCAACAAAGTTAAGTCTATTTAGCATAGAATTAACCTAACAATATACAGGATGTAAGTATCCGTATAGTAGGATGAATAAGAATACAAATAGTATCAAGTGACATATAAATGCAACATGAAAGTATAATCCACATATGAACCGCTACCGAAAAGTCAGTAGAAGAAATGAAATAAAATGAAGAATAAGCAGGAAAGACAAAAGAAAAAACACAGGTATGTCTGCAGAGAACGATGGATTAATACATCGTAATAACAATTTGATCAACAATGTATTATATAAATACATATAATCATGACAAAAAAAAGTATAGGACACAAAGACAATGTATGTGTATATCTAACAACCACAAAAGAAAGCTGTAGATAACCGAAGCATAATCTAACCTTAACCCCGTTATCCAACTTATTCATAAGTAACAATGAACCATCAGACATTATACACAAAAAATAATACCGTTATAAATAAACTCGAACCAACGCACCATGAAGCGTTAAGTAATAAAAAAAAAAAAAAACATCATTACTCCCTCTAGCGCACAGTTAAGCGCAGGGCACCGAAAAAATTTTACAATCTTAGAAAACATTTTCCAAAAAGTAAAAAACAAAAATATTTCATAATGCTAAGTTAAATAAAAATGATATTTTAAATTATTTTTTAGCTTCACCTTATATTAATATACCAACAATGTAATTAGCTTACAAAATATGTGTGACATACAAAAATTCTTATACTTAAGCAGACACAAAATCAAAACAATCTGCTGAGAAAATGATGCATGCCTAAATTGCAAGACAAAAAAAAAGAATCAAATTATTTTAAATTCACAGGTATAATTCTCTCGAAAAACTTAGAAACCAATGTTTCAGAATATATTCTCAACTTGCAATACAAAATTAACTTTGATATAATCAAACTATGTTTCCAAAATTATTTTTCACAATATAATAGTTACTACATAATGTCTTAGAATGCTAATACATAAATAAACATGACATCAAAACATAAGAAAGAATTTTAAATTTAGTGAGTACAGAGACTCTCTAAAGATGACTACTGCACCATACCTAGCTAATGAGGTTGTGCATTGGGCTGACAAACTCATCATGCATATAAAACAGTCCTAATAATCAACTCTGCAAAAACACATCAATGTTTGATGTATCAGCTCTCGTAGCGCTAAGCTCACGACAGAGCATAAATGTCAACCATGAATTGACTAAATGAGCATAGTCTTCTGACTAGCGTGCGTAAATACTATAGTCCACTGCTTTCATCAAAAAGTTACAGAGACAAGTCACTCGCAAATAATATCATACACCTTATTGCGATCATAATACATACAATATTCGTCATAACATAATAGTGTAAGAATAGTATGAAAATAATTGTTGCATCATCAAAACATCGTCGTACAAAAAATAAATATGTGCATAAAATAGTGCATAAAAAATGAGGTTACACATTATCTAATAGAAGTTATATAGTATCTTAACACAATTGTATATAACATCCTATATTCATTTTATACAATAATATCTATATCTTAACCATGTTAAACAGGCAATAATTCCAGCCGTGTTGAATAATCTCATAATCTTGGCAAGATAACCGCATACAATTCAGATTCAACTTGCTGTCCGGCTTTACTTGGTCAACCACATGGATACAAGGTGGCATACCTTACTCTGTCTACTCATGTAACACCGGAACATAGACTTCTATTGCAAAGCTGTCGCTGTGAAAATATACAAATGAAAAAATTATATTTGAATTCACAGTAAGATTTAACGATGTAAAACGGAAATTAACGTTACATTTACCTAAAACTGTGGCTTGTATGAACCTGTAGCCCTTTCACCGATCAACAAGCCTTCCCTTGACACGTGTAAACACCACAGGAGGCTTATGGGGCAGAAAATGATCGTAGCTCAAGGTCGTCGCTATTGGATGCTGAAAAAAAAATTTCTACCCTCACGACAGTGATACTCTCTTAAAACCACAAGCAGTTGTATTAGAGACACTATTTTTTATTATTATCACCTTGTTTATCAATAACTTTAGGCCTTTGTTGAGAAAAGTTAACATAGTTGTCATTATTATTTCTCTTTTGATAAAAATATCTACCAGATTGTTTATGTTGACTTCTAGACTTATTATCGTAAAATTGATAATCTTTCCTGTAATCATTTTTACCATACTTCTCAAAATCTTCAGAACCAAAATATTTAGATCTGTTAAACTGTTTCTGGTTTCTTGGAGAAGACAGATTACAATTTGCTGATCTCCCTTGGTAATGTTTAAAATCTGTATTATCTCTCCCGTCATGATTGTTTTTCTTCTTTTCTGTGGCAGCGTGCTTAACCTCTGAATCAGTAATAGGGATAATAAAATCCTTATGGCTACTAACATACTGAGTATTACTTTGGGCACAAGTACTACTAGTCTTGTCCCTTGTTATGTTTTTATGAGGCTTTCCAACTTTAGATACAAGGTTAGTTTTTTTAACTTTGACATGAAATTTATCCTTGTCTTTACTGTGATGTACAGAATCAAGTATCACAGTAGAATTAACCTTGTTGGCCTGTCGCCAGGAATTATTAATATTACCAGAATAGTCACTAGTACGATGAAAATTATATCTGCCACGCAAGGATTTCCGCTCACCACGTTTGATGTTAGTATTGGCATCGAGTGTCTGTTGCTGACTCGACGTTTTTAAGACGTGTTGATAACCGTCTTTCTGTCTAACTTTGTCAACATTGACAGTAGACAGCATTTTTCTACCTAAAATTATATCAACCAAACCGTCCACTCTTTCCCTTAATTCCGTAATTTCAATATTTTTAAGTGAAATCTGTTCACTTTGTTTCTTAATTACGTCATCGAATGTCAAAACTCTACATCTTTCCTCCGCTAGTAATTTCTCAATCTTAGCTAATTTATCCTTCTCCATTATTAACTCTTCCAATCTCTTCTTCTCTTCTTTTTGTGCTAAATTGGCTGCTGAAGCTGTTGCAACTGTATCGGCAACAGCAGCAAACTTTAATGGGTCCTTTAAGAACTCCTTGGTCCTTTCTGCTTCCTTGAATGTGTAGTCCGTTCCAACAGCAATAGCCAACAGGCGTTTGAACCCGTTGATCAATGAATGTGGGGCAGAAGAGGCTGTTGGGTAGCTACTACACTTTTCCCTATTTGCTGTTAACTGTGTTAACTCCATATGAAGCACCTCGGTCTTACTCTTCTGGCCATTCCCAAGCTTATTAACCTTCTCGGGAGATGCCAAATACTTTTCTCTAAGTCGACGACCGAAAATCGCATTGTCATCCAATAAATCACAACGTGTTTCCTTACATAAGTTTTCACATTTTTTTGGATGAATTCTCAATTTCTCATGTATCTTCTTCTTTTCTTTCAGTTGGCAACTGAGACTATCATTATCATCTAACACATTATGAAGCATTTCTATGTAAGTCTTCTCACGAACATTGCTCTCAACCTTCAACTTGTCATTCATCTCTTTCTCTTTTTGAAGCTCCTGCGTGAGATTAATAGTTTTGCCTTGCTTGACTTTCAACTCAGCTTCTAAGTATTTAATCCTGCACAATGCCGAATTTAATGCTTCTTGCCCTCTTTCAAGATCCAAGTTTGATTTATATAAATCACTTTCAAGTTTAGTAACTGTTGCCTGTAATTTGCTCTCCTTAGCAACACTTTCTAAAATCTTTGCCCTTTCCTGTAGCGCACTTTGTTTAATGCCTTCCATCTGCTTCTCATTCTTTAACTTCTCTTTTAATTCCTTTTCCTGCTCATCAGACATATGGCTGTGGATTATTTTGAACATGCTTTGCACTATATGTCCGTGTTCAAGCTCAATATACTGTCGCAAAAACACACGAAGATGCCGTAGCAAATTCACCAAATCCTCGGCCATTACCAAATTGCAAACAAACTTAAAGTTATGTTTAGCAAATAACTCCAGGGATGTTGACACATTAATCAATAAATCATCCATTATCCATTCTCCAAGTCGTGCACCTCTCAATCCCTTATCATCTCTACCTACCATCAATGCAGACTCCAACATAGGCCTTATATCTGTAGGGTACATATCACGATCCATGGTGATCCACTTACCAAGTCCACTATATATATATATATATTCACCAGTTATAATTACCACAAGTTTATGTCCCTAAAAATTCGGACAATTACCTTTTCAGCTCACAAAGCTAAATATTCTTTAAAGCAATTGCAAATATAAGTTAACCACTGTATACCATAGTAGCTTAAGTTCATGTGCATAGAACCTTTGTAAAAGTATACACCAATATGAGGGATACCTTTATATCAATAGAGTGATGTCAATATTATGTGAAAATAGCCTTAAACACTCATGCATCAAAGTCTTACAATAAGTTACAAACAACTAACATATTATATAGACAATAGGAATCACGGTTACAAAGACAAGGTACTACAAAACAAACGATAACGTTCGCAGAAGTCAACTGAACAGTAAGGCTTAACTAAGGCAAAAAATTTTACATAGCATGTAATGATAACCGCGAATAGTGGCAAGACAATAACCAACACCGTATATAAACGGAAATGTGTATAAAAAATGAAAGATAGGAAAGAGAGAAAGACACTCACGAACAAATTAATCAATAAACTAAGGAACAAAGAAAAAATACCACAATAATCACGATGAAACGTTACGTCACACCTATACAATTACTTGTCCCAAAAGACAAATCGCAAACTAGACTTTGGTAAGGTCTGTAGCCTTAAACCGGAATTGTCACAAACTTGACACTTACAAAACAAATCCTAAAGAACACTTATGAAGCCCTGGGTAAACTGGGATATAATCTTCATAAGTAGACATGAAACATAGAATATTTAACATGAAATACTCATTACAACAAATAGTACACAATATATATAGGAAGACTTGTTGACACAAGATAAAATGGCACAGTTTTCACAATATAAACCACTTATCTTCAATAAAGGGAAATACGCCCGTCCAAAATGCTGAACATCATAAAGTCTGCTGAGGAAAACAGTTCACCGCATAAAGTCACCGCAGCTTGACACTTCTCACTTCAGGTCCTTTGTCCTTGCTACGGTATGTGTGCTCGTACACCGCACAGGTAAACAGGAACTGTATTACTGCCAATCATCTACTTGAGGCACAAGCGTAGAATGACTGCATATCAGCTTGAATTCCCTCTGTAACTGTAGGGGTACACAGTCTGTCAATCTCGTTGATAATCCACTTGAAAGGCGGTACTTGACATCTCTTGTATACTATGATGGTAAACTTCTGTAATTGCGCCACCAAAATACTGGCACAGCTCACTTGAAAACCTCAATTCAAAAAGCAGAACTGAATCATGAAGCACATCTTGGCAATGGAAATGTTAGATATGTTATAATCCTCTATGTAGATGGGTATTAATAAGCTGCACTCCATCAGATATGTTACCGCCTAGTTATGTTAACGTCTGTTTTTGGGTAAGTCTTTATAGTAGGTATCACACCACGTAAGTTTGAAAACAAATACTATTGCACACGTAGTTGGTGATGATGATGGATTCTTAAATGCACCACACAGCATAGAAGAAAGTCACATAACGCAGATGACAAAGGATCATGTCCGAAAGTTTTGGCCACGACTGTTGCCGCTAGGCTTATTGATTGCCGCCACTGTAACAATCAGTATTTGTTGCAAAACGATGTTACATCCACTGTTGCAGATGAAGTGTACAACTGCTAACCATAGAGTAGTCGAATACCAAGGTTGCTATATATTATATCACGCCACACAGGCTACTTATTATAAATGTCGTAAGTTCGATCCAACTTGAACTGGAAACCACCACTGATAAGGAAGGCTTATTCCTAGTATTCCTTCCAACTGATAAAGTATGATTGGTTCCGTAAACATTCCATATCCTAATTGATACAAGCTATTCATTCAATCTGTTGCATACAGTTTGTTCATGTGTATTCACCACTGCAGAGGTAACAGTTTCTTCATTGCATACGCTATATAGGCTAATATCCATGTGTGGTCTACTGTGCTGTTACCGTGTATGATATGTGAAGGGTGTGTAGAAACAGTCACTCACCCCACGATAGCTCACGTACGAGTCATGGAGGGTTAAACGCCTTGTGACAGTTAATGAACAGTTTTATTACACCACAACACGGTCACAATAACGTAGACGAAGTACAGCATGTTACACAGGTCATAATAGCATACCAAAAAAGGATCCACATTATATAATAACAATAATCCATCAAGAAGAACTACTGGCAAACGCAGTGCCAATAGTTATAGGCCTCAAATAACATTATGCCTCAGCGCTATCTAATCCATCCAGAAGACTGCTGACCATCGCAGTGCTACTAAATAATAGGCCTCCAATATATATGACGTCTCAGCGCAGTTTAATCCATCTAGAAGACTGCTGATAAATAATAGGCCTCACCAATATATGACGTCTCAACGCAGTTTAATCCATCTAGAAGACTGCCGATAAATAATAGGCCTCACCAATATATGACGTCTCAACGCAGTTTAATCCATCTAGAAGACTGCTGATAAATAATAGGCCTCACCAATATATGACGTCTCAACGCAGTTTAATCCATCTAGAAGACTGCTGATAAATAATAGGCCTCATAATATAAGTCGACATATCAAGCACTGTCTTTAATTCATCTAGAAGACTGCTGATAAATAATAGGCCTCATAATATAAGTCGACATATCAAGCAGTGTACAGGCTTCCCTCGAAAACACTGGGCTGATTTCTCCAGTCACGCCCAGGACACAAACTCTTCAAAAATGTACATAATCTCTAAACACTGGCCTGTATACTCAAAGGCCTAAGAAACATCTCCTTAGCTAATACATCTCATCTGGGATAATCACACATAATATATCTCAGCATAAATGCCTGTACACTGGTACACATTGAAAAACACTTTACATCTCCCCAGTGCACTCGCCCGGTACACACTTACACCAAAAACATTCTCCCCCAGAACACCCCAGCCAATCACATCCGTGGGGCTTCCCGAGAACTATCGCTCACCGCTCAAAAATAGCTTAGAACATTTAACTCACGTGGAACTACGCCACCGTGAAAAACGTTCTGCATCTCGAAGATTCGAATGCGATACACTCATATTTTTTTAAATAAATTAACAGCTGTTCAAGTGGAATAACCACTATAATCTATGGTACATCTGAGACTCATAACGATTACTGCCCTTGCTTAGATTTGGACTTATCACCTATCAACTGGTTTCCTCAGTGTGTGTCCTATCAACTGGTTTCCTCAGTGTGTGTCCTGTCAAATGGTTTCCTCAGTGTGTGTCCTGTCAACTGGTTTCCTCAGTGTGTGTCCTATCAACTGGTTTCCTCAGTGTGTGTCCTATCAACTGGTTTCCTCAGTGTGTGTCCTATCAACAGGTTTCCTCAGTGTGTGTCCTATCAACTTGATTCCTCAGTGTGTGTCCTATCAACTGGTTTCCTCAGTGTGTGTCCTATCAACTGGTTTCCTCAGTGTGTCCTATCAACTGGTTTCATCAGTGTGTCCTATCAACTGGTTTCCTCAGTGTGTGTCTGATAAGGTTGATAAAGTTGGATAACGTTGGATTTTTATTCCCGTTAATGATATCCACCAAAAGATAGATATAAGTGAATGGAAGCAGACATCATCATCATCATCAGTTGATAAGATCTCTATGGTGTTGTTTGCTCCACTGTAGTGTATGGAATGTCAACTTGACCTACGCAGTGGTGTGTAGACATGGATTGAGTGTACAATGTGCGAATGATGATAAGGGTTCGTGTTGTTGACAAATGTTCTTTTCTCACACTCATGTATGACTGGAAGTCATCGACACCAACGACTGTGTACCTTTTCTAAAGTTTAATTGGACGTACACACTCGACAGCACAGATAGTGACAAATCACAGGTTGGCATAATACATCATAGTACAGTGGATAACTGGTCTTGCAATGTTATGTTACATGGGCACTCATGTAGATTAATATTATAATGGACTGTCAGTAGCCAAGCCCTCAGCATCGCCCATACATATAAATCATCTGACTTCACTGACTGAGCACGTCAGCTTATAAACAATATTTCAGATGGCTTCTAAACCTAATCTCGTCTAGCGACGATTCTTCAACATAATGTTCAGCACATATTTTTTCCATATAATAATATTGAACCGCTGATAAAGGGTTCTCATGTGTAGCAGTGATCTCTGGACTAAACAAGCGATAATACGGGCATCCCCTTTTCTCTTCTTGAAAGTCACTACATGTTTGGATCCAAGATGGCTTCACTCGTGAGCTGTCACTCACGTTTGCATACAGATAATGAATCTGTCCTAAAGTTAGTCATTCATAAAACATTTCATTGCTCTGTAGATTTGATCATGAACAATTGACTGCAATCTACAGGATATAGTGCTGCTAGGAATCGAAGTCGTTTTCATCGAGTCAAATATATTCTCTTAGACATTCAAATCGTAACTATCGAAAATGGTGGCTTCGATCGAGAGTTCATAAGAGTGTCTTTGATTACCTTGGTATAGGAATTATGAAACTGCCATTCCTTGGCAATATGACTAAACACTGGGGTAAAGCATACACGATAGGTTTAGACAACTATCACCTTCCCCACAAATACTGAGATCACTTTTTCCCCGGCGACAGGCCGACATGGAAAACACACAGTCCCTATCAGGACGAAGCCAAATCACACCACACTCTAGCGACACATCCGCCGAATAGCCTTCGACCTCTCTAGAGACAACAGAACATATAGTTCGACTTAGATATGTAAAGATATACAGATATAAGACAGACTCGTCCTACTCAGACAAACAATACACATAAATTCAGGCCATAGATATTCTGAAGCAAGAACAATCTATTATTACCCAAACAACGAATAAATCGCAGTAAAATGGATTTATCCGCGGAGTTTGATCGAAAGAGCCGACACAACTTTCAAGGGAAGTAACACAATAATGACTTTCCCTTAAGCACCATTTTGCTTTCAAAATATTTGCGAAGATAACAAGAATACCAATGTATAATATTGTAAGATATCAAAGACTGCACGTAACAGTCTTACCACACCTCCCGGGAAAAAAAAAAATGGAACATTTTTTTTTTCTCTTTTTGAAATACATCTAGGAGCAACGTACAATAGGCTCACAACGCATGAATAATGCGCAGATGAAAATATCAGGAATACCTATAACGCCTAATATGAGGCTAAGTCGACTTATGGAGCGACTGGTGAGATGTGTCTCATAAACTGAGAGAAATTATTTCTCTACAAGTATATTTTTCCAGGAAGGTGTCATCAAAGTATAATACAATTCTGGCAATTACACAATGCCTAAAAAATTCATATCATCATTTCGTATTAGATATCTTAAATTTATGATTTATGAAGAAAAAATCATCAAAGCACAGCGGTGAATAAACATCAATGAACCGCTATGTAGTGATACAATCATTATATTATTAAATTACAAATGTGTATCTATCATGATATAGAAAAGGAACTACTATAGAACTAGACATATCAAGAAGTCTAAGCCCTAATAGTTATGTGGAATCATGTGGGCATCTTGACAGAATGTCTGCCATCACATTATCTGATCCACGAATAGCTCGCACAGAGAAATGAAAAGGTTGAAGAGCAATTGCATATCGAGTAGACCTCGAGCTCTTCAAATTCTTACTCTGTATAGCAGTAAGAGCTTTTTGGTCGGTTTCTACTATGAAATGTGCGCCTAGAAGGAATCTCTGTAGTTTGAGGATCGACCAAACCATAGCTAATAGCTCACGGTCTAAAACCGAATAATTCCTTTCTGCCGCATTAAGTTTTCTGGAAATATACATTACAGGATGCAGAGTTCCAGAGTACTCTTGCATTAGTGCCGCTCCAATCCCAGTGGATGAAGCGTCACTACGAAGAACGAATGTCTTATCTTTAGTGGGTAGCACTAAAATAGGTGGTGTTGAAAACAGTGTTTTAATCTTATCCAGAGAGCATTGGCATTCCTGAGACCAGTGGACCACATTAGGCGAACCTTTCTTTAGAAGTGTTGAGAGAGGTGCCATGATAGAGGATAGATTCTGAATGAATCTGCCATAAAATTGAATAAGACCTAACAGACTTCTCACCTGTTTTTTAGTCTTAGGGATTGAGATGTTAAGTATCTTACTAGTATTATGGTCCTCTGTCTTTAGGAAACCATGACCAACTCGGTGGCCTAGGAAAGAAATTTCGCTAAAACCAATATAGGCTTTAGAGGGTTTCGCTGTCAGGTTGTGCTCACGCAAAGTAGACAGCAATTCATCTAACCCTGCATAGTGATCTTCCCAAGTATCGCTGAAAAGACAGATGTCGTCTAGATATGCAATGACATCTGACCGATAAGATAGGATTCGGCGCATCATGCGTACGAACGTAGCTGGTGCGTTCATAAGACCGAAAGGCATAAAATTCCATTGGAACAAACCTCTAGGTGTTGAAAAAGCCGTGAGAGGTTTGGCGCGTTCAGATAAAGGAACTTGCCAATATCCTTTAGACAAATCAAGTTTAGTGAAAAAATGAGATTTGGAGAGTCGAGTAAGTAGCTCTTCCAGTAAAGGCATAGGTTCGGCATCGAACTTAGTTACTTGATTCAATTTTCGATAGTCAACGCAAAGACGTATGTTATTGTCTTTTTTACGCACAATAACCATCGGCGAAGAATATGCAGAGGTGGATGGTTCGATTATTTTCAAATCTATCATCTCATCCAACTCTTTCTCGACCTGTGCTTGAAAATGTATAGGTATAGGATAAGGTCTAACCCTAATAGGAGTATGGTCAGTTAGAACAATGTCATGTTGAATGACATTCGTTTGTCCAGGGATGTCAGTGAGTACATCCTGAAATGTTTGCAACATAGTTGAAACTTGTCGCTGTTCTCCTAGAGACAAATCAGGAGAGACAGTAACGTTCTTCCATGATTCACTGGAATGAAGTGGGATCATTGGAAGAGGAAGATTTACATCTGAAAAACTTGTTTCCTCATCCTGTATCACGGACAGTGATGAGTAATGACCATGTTGTACTGGAGAATTGTCCGTTGCTTGGAAAATGGGTTGCAAATAATCCGGACGTTCATGGAATTCAGTAAGCATATTGATGTGGAAGGTTTTATGCTTCCCATCAATATCGACAATATAGTCGACATCGGAAATTTTCGATATTATATCGTACGGACCTTTCCAAGAAGTAAGTAATCTGTTTTCCCTACAAGGTAGTAATACAAATGCTTTGTCACCAGGACAAAGTTGTCGTAAGCATCTCTTCTTATTGGCAAATTGCCTTGCCTTCTGTTTCGCAAATTCAGAAGAAGAAGTTGCTAATTTGCATGCTTCGATAATTTTTTGTCTCAACGCGATGACATATTCGTAGGATGACTTTGTGTCATCGTCAATATTGTCAGATGTTATGAGATCGTGAAGCAACGACATAGGGCCACGCGGACGCGCGCCAAAGACGAGTTCAAAGGGAGAAAATCCCGTATGTTCATTGGGTACCTCTCTGTAAGCGAAGAGGGCCGCAGGTAAAACTCTGTCCCAGTCTTGAGGATGATCCTCAGTTATCTTCCCCAGTAAGTTTTTAAGTGTTCTATTAAGGCGTTCGACCATACCATTAGACATTGGATGGTAGATACTACTTAAAGATCTATCTATCTGCAGAGTAGACATTACTTGAGACATGGTATCTGATATTAGTTGGGTGCCATGGTCTGACAATATCTCTCCGGGGAACCCCAGACGAGAAAATATAAGCCAAAGAGCATCTGCAATATCAGCAGTAGTAATGCTCTTCAGAGGAATAGCCTCTGGCCAACGTGTGCACATATCAACACACGTCAAGATAAACTGATGTCCTCTGGCAGACTTGATCTTAAATGGACCAATAATGTCTATGGCCATTTTTTGAAACGGCCGAATAGGAATGTCCGCCGCCTGAATGGGTGCAGCATGCCGTGGACCTTTGGATTTAACTTCCTGACATACTTTACAAGATCGACAATAAATACGTATGTCCTTGTTTACCAATGGCCAAAAGAAAGCCGCAAGGACTCTTGACTTAGTACGGGAAAAACCCATGTGTCCAGCACACTGAGAGTCGTGAGCGTGCTGCAAAATTTTAACTCTCAAATTCTTGGGAACCAGGATTTGAGAATGACTTGACGTAATGGAGTCTTGAACCATACGTACAAGTACGCCATTCTTCTTTGTAATCCACGATTTACGACTTGTGTCTTTATTCGGATCACCTTTAGTTGCAAGAATGAAGAATTTCTTCAGAGTGGGATCATCTTCTTGCTGTTTTATAAACGAGTCACGAGAAATTACCAAGGGATTATCTTGGTTATGCACTTCATTATCTTCAATAGATGAAGTTTGAGGCATATTAAGAGCCTGAGCTCTAGTGACTACAGCGTTAGCAATCTGCATGTTTTGCCTTTCCCACGTGGAAATTTGTTGCGGAGTGCATTCCTTGACTCCATGAATGCGACCGATGATGAGGTCAGCGATCGGATTCGGAAGA
This sequence comes from Oreohelix idahoensis, assembly GCA_024509875.1. Lineage (NCBI taxonomy): Eukaryota > Metazoa > Mollusca > Gastropoda > Stylommatophora > Oreohelicidae > Oreohelix > Oreohelix idahoensis. The sequence continues at coordinate 213,432 of JAMPIV010015470.1, forward strand.
AGACATGCGTGTACATCTCCTGTAAAGAAAGGAGTAGCAATCCTAATGATAGCAGTAGAGTATTTCTCTAATGTGCCGCCAAATGTTACACATTTGACTACTTGTCCAGTGGCACGGGAAGGATCTACGAGTGACTGCCTAACACCAATTGTGGTGCATCCAGAATCAAATAGCACAGAGACTGGATTGTTATTCACTAAACCCTTATGTAAGACAAGAGAACCTCTTCCATCATGCGCGACTGATGCTGGAAGAGCAGGAAGAGGATGGCCACAGCTTAAAGTAGACACTGTGGTTGGCTCAAATAACGTTTTGCATTGGGGGCACTGAGATGCTCTCCCAAAATCAAAAGCGGCACATGCCATATTACTAGCATCATTATTATCTTTACTCTGTTTATAGGCTTCATGGGACTCTTGTTGTGCAGAGTTTGCCTGAAAATGTGGTTTATGTCTTTTGTTTTGAGATCTACCTCGGTTATTATCACCTCTGTAGTTATTGTTACCTCTATTGTAACCCCTATTTGGGTTTGAGTCATAGTTCCCTTGGTTACCATTATCATATTCATTATAATGAGTATCTCTGTAATTATGATCTTGTTGACTCCAAGACGGATAACCCTGATAGTTTCTATAATTACTTCCTCTACGGAAATTCCTATAATTATGACCACCCCTGTGTCGAGAGCTATCAGGTCGTCTCCAGTTCTTTGAAGAAGAACCCTGAAATGATTGGTTACCTTGGTTTTGATAACTATTATGGTTACCTTTTTTATCAAATCTGTTTTGAGGTCCCTGAAATCTGTGTGAATAATTGGGATTGTATGGTGTTGCTGAAGCAACTGGCATACTCTCCTTAATCTTAGTGTTGCCAAAAGTCACGTCGGGGTGTGCAGTGACATATTGGGAACAATATTCTTCCATTTCTTTTAGAGATTTGGGTTTACGCTCATGTATAAATTCAAGGAAAGGTTTGTTCACACATGACATAATCTTATCTCTGAGCAACAAATCCATAAGTCCTTCATACGTTTTTTCTGTTTTGGAAAGCTCAATCCAACGATCAACTGTGAGACGTGCCTTTGCAGTGAATTCTGAGAATTCTACACCCGTCTCAGGTACCATCGTTTTAAATAAAAGGCGATAGCCTTCCTCACTTAGCTGATATTTTTTTATCAAAGCCGCCCTAATGACATCATAATTATCCTTATCTGCTTCTCCTACAAGGCATAATCTAGTCAAAGATTCACCTTTCAAGTTTTCTGATAATTGATTAGCGTATTGTGATTTATCCACATTATGTGTACGACAAGAACGTTCAAATCTATCCAGCCAGAATGTAATATCGTCACTGGACTGATTGAACGGTGGAACCTTAACCTTGTAAGTAGAAGGTTTATCATTACCACTAGATGCCTGATTAACATTACTCATACTTGTCAATCTTAATTTCTCCAACTCAAATTCATGTTCTCTTATTGCTTTTTTTTCTTCAGCCTCTCTGTCTAATCTTTTTTGTTCAGCTTCCCTGTCTAATCTTTTTTGTTCAGCTTCCCTGTCTAATCTTTTTTGTTCAGCTTCACTGTCTAATCTTTTTTGTTCAGCCGCAGCTTCTCTTTCCAATTTTTTTTGTTCAGCTTCACTGTCTAATCTTTTTTTTGTTCAGCCGCAGCTTCTCTTTCCAATTTTTTTTGTTCAGCTTCAAATCTCCTTTCCTCTACCTGCATCTGCAATTTCTTTTGTTCAGCAGCAGCCTCAGCTTCTCTTTCTAATCTTTTCTCTTCCGCCATAGCTTTTCTTTCTTCTGCAGCTAATCTTTTCTCTTCTGCCATAGCTCTTCTCTCTTCTGCAGCTAATGCTTTGTCATATTGAGCAACTGCCCATTGTTCTAATTGTTGACCAGTCTTATCAAGGGCTTTCCCTTGTGTAATGAAGTAATCTAAAGTAGACATGATGTCTAACAATAATACTAATCACCTGAACCAATAATAATACCACAAGTTCTCAATGACTTGATTAATCAGTATACTATCCCAATATCTGTGGGTCACAAGCCTTTAATAAGGTCTTGTATAATAGTAATAATAATCAGGTACTGGTTTATACCATAATCCAAGTGCAGAGCACAGGCAATTGTGTCTTATGAAATATACCTATATAAAACATATGTCAACCAACAGAATACATAAAGTACAAATAGGACTGACAATACAAGAACGTTTGCAGAAATCAAAATAAATCAAATAGGGAAATCAATGAAAATAATCACTGAATCTGCAAAGAATAACAACACAAATGACGTCACAATATATGAATATAAATTGTGAATAGAACTGAAAGATAGAAAAGGTTAGACCAACAAATTACAAACAAATCAAAACAAAACTAAAGAACAAAGAAATATCACAAAAATAACAATAATTACAGACTTCACAGCTAACACAAAAGCAACAGTTGTCGCAGCAAATTTTCAATCAAGAAAATTGCACCTATAGAAAACGCCCACAACGGACCCTCTATGACGTGGGATATTCTGTTGTGAGGACGCCGCCCAACCTTAAACACAACCCGCTGACATAGAAACTAACATACTATACAAACAAATAACATGTAAACATAAATATATATAAATTATGTGTATGATAGTATGTGTTGCAAAATAGGCTCAGTTTTACAGTAATGGCAAAGTTATTTTTATGAAAATAAACAAACTGCCACTTTATTCAATTAAACATTCTGGCCTTAAATATTAAAGTTCATATACAGAAAACAAGAAGATCCATCGATGAAAATAGGACTTCTTAGTTCACTCATACTGTCTTCCTGTTAACATTGACAAGAATTGATCCAACTGTTCTGTGAAACTCTATAATGTCTAATGTAAAAAATGTCAACAACGCTGACCTACATACTGCATTCACCTGACAGGTCACGTGACGAAGTGTTGACCAAGAGCAAACCAATACTGCAAGTGTGTCGTATCAGCCACAGGAAACGGTCTGGTATCGGTAATCTGTTGACTTCTGAACTTCTGCGAGGTCAAACCCAGAAAGCTGGTCCACCAGTTGATAAGGTTGATAAAGTTGGATAACGTTGGATTTTTATTCCCGTTAATGATATCCACCAAAAGATAGATATAAGTGAATGGAAGCAGACATCATCATCATCATCAGTTGATAAGATCTCTATGGTGTTGTTTGCTCCACTGTAGTGTATGGAATGTCAACTTGACCTACGCAGTGGTGTGTAGACATGGATTGAGTGTACAATGTGCGAATGATGATAAGGGTTCGTGTTGTTGACAAATGTTCTTTTCTCACACTCATGTATGACTGGAAGTCATCGACACCAACGACTGTGTACCTTTTCTAAAGTTTAATTGGACGTACACACTCGACAGCACAGATAGTGACAAATCACAGGTTGGCATAATACATCATAGTACAGTGGATAACTGGTCTTGCAATGTTATGTTACATGGGCACTCATGTAGATTAATATTATAATGGACTGTCAGTAGCCAAGCCCTCAGCATCGCCCATACATATAAATCATCTGACTTCACTGACTGAGCACGTCAGCTTATAAACAATATTTCAGATGGCTTCTAAACCTAATCTCGTCTAGCGACGATTCTTCAACATAATGTTCAGCACATATTTTTTCCATATAATAATATTGAACCGCTGATAAAGGGTTCTCATGTGTAGCAGTGATCTCTGGACTAAACAAGCGATAATACGGGCATCCCCTTTTCTCTTCTTGAAAGTCACTACATGTTTGGATCCAAGATGGCTTCACTCGTGAGCTGTCACTCACGTTTGCATACAGATAATGCATCTGTCCTAAAGTTAGTCATTCATAAAACATTTCATTGCTCTGTAGATTTGATCATGAACAATTGACTGCAATCTACAGGATATAGTGCTGCTAGGAATCGAAGTCGTTTTCATCGAGTCAAATATATTCTCTTAGACATTCAAATCGTAACTATCGAAAATGGTGGCTTCGATCGAGAGTTCATAAGAGTGTCTTTGATTACCTTGGTATAGGAATTATGAAACTGCCATTCCTTGGCAATATGACTAAACACTGGGGTAAAGCATACACGATAGGTTTAGACAACTATCACCTTCCCCACAAATACTGAGATCACTTTTTCCCCGGCGACAGGCCGACATGGAAAACACACAGTCCCTATCAGGACGAAGCCAAATCACACCACACTCTAGCGACACATCCGCCGAATAGCCTTCGACCTCTCTAGAGACAACAGAACATATAGTTCGACTTAGATATGTAAAGATATACAGATATAAGACAGACTCGTCCTACTCAGACAAACAATACACATAAATTCAGGCCATAGATATTCTGAAGCAAGAACAATCTATTATTACCCAAACAACGAATAAATCGCAGTAAAATGGATTTATCCGCGGAGTTTGATCGAAAGAGCCGACACAACTTTCAAGGGAAGTAACACAATAATGACTTTCCCTTAAGCACCATTTTGCTTTCAAAATATTTGCGAAGATAACAAGAATACCAATGTATAATATTGTAAGATATCAAAGACTGCACGTAACAGTGTCCTAACAACTGGTTTCCTCAGTGTGTGTCCTATCAACTGGTTTCCTCAGTGTGTGTCCTATCCACTGGTTTCCTCAGTGTGTGTCCTATCAACTGGTTTCCTCAGTGTGTGTCCTATCCATTGTTAGCATCTTGTCATCTCTTGTTCCACTAGTATATTTGTCTCATTTCTTCCATCAGTTCCCCATTGTTAGCATCTTGTCATCTCTTGTTCCACTAGTATATTTGTCTCATTCCTTCCATCAGTTCCCCATTGTTAGTATCTTGTCATCACAAGAACAGCTATGCTATGGACCCCTGTTTTCAGTGTGTGTCCTATCCATTGCCAGCATCCTCTCATATCTTGTTCCACTAGTAAGGAAAGTATCTTGTCATCACAAGAACAGCTATGCTATGGACCCCTGAAGGAAAATGAAAGAGAGGCCGACCAAAAACAACTTGGCGGAGGACTGTGGAGGCTGAGATGCAAAGAAAAATGAACCAGAGTTGGGGCACTGTACGAAGGATGGCCGCCGACCGAGCAAAGTGGAATCAATTTGTTGCTGCCCTACAAGACGCCACCAGGCGTAATGGCCCCTGACTGCTTTGACGGTCAGCGGCTAAGGATCAAAGAAGAAGAAGAATCTCTTGTTCCACTAGTATATTTGTCTCATTCCTTCCATCAGTTCCCCATTGTTAGCATCTTGTCATCTCTTGTTCCACTAGTATATTTATCTCATTCATTCCATCAGTTCCCCATTGTTAGCATATTGTCATCTCTTGTTCCACTCTTATATTTGTGTCAGTCCTTCCATCAGTTCCCCATTGTTAGCATCTTGTCATCTCTTGCTCCACTAGTATATTTGTCTCATTCCTTCCATCAGTTCCCCATTGTTAGCATCTTGTCATCTCTTGTTCCACTAGTATATTTGTCTCATTCCTTCCATCAGTTCCCCATTGTTAGCATCTTGTCATCTCTTGTTACACTAGTATATTAGTCTCATTTCTTCCATCAGTTCCCCATTGTTAGCATTTTGTCATCTCTTGTTCCACTAGTATATTTGTCTCATTCCTTCCATCAGTTCCCCATTGTTAGCATCTTGTCATCTCTTGTTCCACTAGTATATTTGTCTCATTTCTTCCATCAGTTCCCCATTGTTAGCATCTTGTCATCTCTTGTTCCACTAGTATATTTGTCTCATTCCTTCCATCAGTTCCCCATTGTTAGCATCTTGTCATCTCTTGTTACACTAGTATATTTGTCTCATTCCTTCCATCAGTTCCCCATTGTTAGCATCTTGTCATCTCTTGTTCCACTAGTATATTTGTCTCATTCCTTCCATCAGTTCCCCATTGTTAGCATCTTGTCATCTCTTGTTCCACTAGTATATTTGTCTCATTTCTTCCATCAGTTCCCCATTGTTAGCATCTTGTCATCTCTTGTTCCATTTTTATATTTGTCTCATTTCTTCCACCAGTTCCCCATTGTTAGCATCTTGTCATCTCTTGTTCCACTTTTATATTTGTCTCATTCCTTCCATCAGTTCCCCATTGTTAGCATCCTGTCATCTCTTGTTCCACTAGTATATTTGTCTCATTCCTTCCATCAGTTCCCCATTGTTAGCATCCTGTCATCTCTTGTTCCACTAGTATATTTGCCTCATTCCTTCAATCAGTTCCCCATTGTTAGCATCTTGTCATCTCTTGTTCCACTAGTATATTTATCTCATTCCTTCCATCAGTTCCCCATTGTTAGCATCTTGTCATCTCTTGTTCCACTAGTATATTTGTCTCATTCTTTCAATCAGTTCTCCATTGTTAGCATCTTGTCATCTCTTGTTCCACTAGTATATTTTTCTCATTCCTTCCATCAGTTCCCCATTGTTAGCATCTTGTCATCTCTTGTTCCATTGTTAGCATCTTGTCATCTCTTGTTCCACTAGTATATTTATCTCATTCCTTCCATCAGTTCCCCATTGTTAGCATCTTGTCATCTCTTGTTCCACTAGTATATTTGTCTCATTCTTTCAATCAGTTCTCCATTGTTAGCATCTTGTCATCTCTTGTTCCACTAGTATATTTTTCTCATTCCTTCCATCAGTTCCCCATTGTTAGCATCTTGTCATCTCTTGTTCCACTAGTATATTTATCTCATTCATTCCATCAGTTCCCCATTGTTAGCATCTTGTCATCTCGTTCCACTAGTATATTTATCTCATTCCTTCCATCAGTTCCCCATTGTTAGCATCTTGTCATCTCTTGTTCCACTAGTATATTTGTCTCATTCTTTCAATCAGTTCTCCATTGTTAGCATCTTGTCATCTCTTGTTCCACTAGTATATTTTTCTCATTCCTTCCATCAGTTCCCCATTGTTAGCATCTTGTCATCTCTTGTTCCACTAGTATATTTATCTCATTCATTCCATCAGTTCCCCATTGTTAGCATCTTGTCATCTCTTGTTCCACTAGTATATTTATCTCATTCCTTCCATCAGTTCCCCATTGTTAGCATCTTGTCATCTCTTGTTCCACTAGTATATTTATCTCATTCCTTCCATCAGTTCCCCATTGTTAGCATCTTGTCATCTCTTGTTCCACTAGTATATTTGCCTCATTTCTTCCATCAGTTCCCCGTTGTTAGCATCTTGTCATCTCTTGTTCCACTAGTATATTTGTCTCATTCCTTCCATCAGTTCCCCATTGTTAGCATCTTGTCATCTCTTGTTCCACTAGTATATTTGTCTCATTCCTTCCATCAGTTCCCCATTGTTAGCATCTTGTCATCTCTTGTTCCACTAGTATATTTGCCTCATTTCTTCCATCAGTTCCCCATTGTTAGCATCTTGTCATCTCTTGTTCCACTAGTATATTTGTCTCATTCCTTCCATCAGTTCCCCATTGTTAGCATCTTGTCATCTCTTGTTCCACTAGTATATTTATCTCATTCATTCCATCAGTTTCCCATTGTTAGCATCTTGTCATCTCTTGTTCCACTTTTATATTTGTCTCAGTCCTTCCATCAGTTCCTCATTGTTAGCATCTTGTCATCTCTTGTTCCACTAGTATATTTGTCTCATTCCTTCAATCAGTTCCCCATTGTTAGCATCTTGTCATCTCTTGTTCCACTAGTATATTTGTCTCATTCCTTCAATCAGTTCCCCATTGTTAGCATCTTGTCATCTCTTGTTCCACTAGTATATTTGTCTCATTCCTTCAATCAGTTCCCCATTGTTAGCATCTTGTCATCTCTTGTTCCACTAGTATATTTTTCTCATTCCTTCCATCAGTTCCCCATTTTTAGCATCTTGTCATCTCTTGTTCCACTAGTATATTTGTCTCAGTCCTTCCATCAGTTTCCCATTGTTAATCATGTTATACCATTTTAATCCTTATACTCCATGCAAGCCCCCATTTATCAAAGTGAAAATCCAAACATAATTAGTGAGAATCAATGATTGTAAACGTACACATTCCTACACAGCACTGAAAAGACAATGTCCTTTATGGCAATGCAAATAAGGGAGATAAGTTTACCTTTCAACAACTGAGGATCCGACTCCTGCAGCAATGCTCATGAAATGATGAAAACTTTTAGGTGTAAAGACATGGTAGAGAAGCGCCCTCTGTTCGTAAAGGTCATGGCATGTTATAACACCCAAGACTTCCAGCAGTTTCTCTGTCACTTTTCCTATACCTGGAATCTAAAGGGAACGACACAGAATAGAGTATTGTTAAAGAACATTAAACACCTGAATATAACAAGACACCATGCTATAAACATTCTCACAGCATCACTTTTCAGTTGAGCACAATTCCTACACTGTAAAGATTTTACAAAAATCCATGATATTAAACAAATTGTCTACACTTATTGCACACAACAGTTCTGAATGATGAAACAGATGGAACAACTACAATACAGCTAACATATAAGGATCACTTGCTATGTGTTTAAAATTTTGTTTTATGAAGCAAAGCTGAATAAAAACATAACAAATGTTGTATAGAATGTTTCACAACTTATATGCAAGCCCTATTTGTCCATATATCCCTTTTCCATTTATACAACTGTTCTCCATGTGTACACATTGGCCCATATTCCATGCTGGCAAACTTCTTCTGGTGTCTGTTGAAGCCACCTCTTCAATAACCTTGTCATCATCCCTAAACTTTAATCTGTGAATGCTGTTCTTTGCTGGGTCGGAGAAGACCAAATATGGAAAGTATGGTAGGTGTGGTAAAATATTTCAGCACAGATTAGTGATAGCTTCTGTCAGTTACAAACTAAAGTGTGGTTTTGCGCTATCATGCATATGGTAAAATATGCAAGTGAGATTTTTTTGTTTTTTTTTATTTAAAATAGCAATGTCTGTCTCAAATGAGTGCTTGCACAGATTAAAGGATTTAGATGGTATGAAAAGATCACTAATGTGGATATGATGGAGAGAACAAGAGGTCAGGTTAAGAAGCTGGCTTTAAATAGGATATCTTTTAGAAAAGCAGCTAATACCATTACAAGGCAGTATTTTTTCTAGAGTTCCCCAGTGAAAGAGAACGAGAGTGGAACAGACAAACATATGAAGAAGGGAATTGAAGACAGACATGACAAGGGAAATGAAGACAAATAAGACATAGAACAGAAAGACTTTACATAAATTTGTTGAGGGCCTATGTTCCAGAGGGAGTGAAAGGTCATGTATGCCTCAGAAATTACTGTTCGTCAGGTTTCTATAAGACATTTTTTAAAATCTATATTATGGTGTCACACTTCAGCATGTAAACCAAATTGCTTCAGAAACCACCACTGCATCAGCACATGTACGCTTGGTGCAGGTCTCCAGCAAAGAAAACCAGAAATAGTTGTGGCTCCATAAGGAACAAAAAAGAGAAGCATGAATCTGGTGTCACTTGCCATTAAACTGTCAACAGACTTCTGAATGTTCCACTTGCTCCATGATTACAGAGAAACAACCTCCACGAATTCCAACTTTCAGCAACATGGCAACTCTTTCTATGTGACATGCTCATCACTTTATATTTTATCTGAACCCAGCTCAGTGTATACGTTGCAGCTGGTCAGTTACAACGTCATTTACCACCTTGGCTTGCATTTCCTCTTTCTGTCAACACACACATCTTATCCAGCATTTAACTGTGCATCAGTTGACCATAGAATTTTCATTTATATGGGTCAGATATTTGTAGATGTTCCCCTATTTCCCCCTTAGCCACCAGGACTTCGGTGACAACAATCTTCTGTTTATGCTGCACTTTCAGGTGTCACTTTAAGCACTGACTACATCTCTGATAGCACTAGTCAACAAATTTTCAAAAGTTTTTTGTACCAGAAATTAAATATACCATTTCTTATTGATTTTCACATGCTGATTTCAAATATCATAATGAAATTCACCAATTGGCTCTGGTTTTTTTTAAAATGATGAATTTACATTACAGTAATACAAATAATGTATGCTTGTTTAATTCTCTGGGGTGAACAGCTAGTCTTTCTACTTTAGCATTATAAAAATTGTGGTTACATACTCAATTAATTGATATTTCAACATAAAATGATAGAAAAAATAAAAACATTATTTAAAGTTCACATATCATGTTTTAAAAAGGCACATTTGAACCCATTCCGTCATTATTCTGTCGCTGTTTGAGCTCTCTTTGCTTGCTTCTTGTAGTCAATCGATGAGGTGTCTCTTGTCACAGTCCAACAGTAATCAGCAAGCATTGAAGGGCTCCAATTGCATTGATACCTTGTCTCCATAGCAGCAATGTCCTGGTGAAATCGTTCACCATGCTCATCACTGACCGCTCCACAGTTTGACGTAAAGAAATCCAGATGAGAATCCAGAAAATGAATTTTCAAAGACATGTTGCAGCCAAGACTCTTATACTTCAGGAGATTTTCTACAATTTCATTGTAATTATCAGATCTGTTGTTTCCAAGAAAAGTGTCCACCACTGACTTAAATGCTAGCCATGCTGCTTTTTCCTTGCCATGCAACACGCAAAGAAACTCGTCATCATGAAGAAGTTTTCGAATCTGCGGACCAACAAATACTCCCTCTCTTATTTTAGCTTCACTCAGTCTTGGAAATTTTCTGATGAGGTATTTGAAAGCCTCGTCTGTTTTCTCCATTGCCTTGACAAAGTTTTTCATGAGACCCAGCTTAATGTGCAAGGGTGGCAACAAAATCTTGCTGGTGTCGACAAGTGCTGGGTTCTCAACGTTCTTACTGCCAGGCTGCAATGACTGCCTGATTGGCCAATGTCTTCTGATGTAATGGTCACTTCGTGCACGGCTATCCCACTCACAGAGAAAGCAACAGTACTTGGTGTATCCACCCTGTAGTCCAAGCAAAAGAGCGACCACTTTTAAGTCACCGCAAAGTGATCAATGATGATGATCGTAGTTTATACACTTCAAAAGCTGCTTAATGTTTTCATAAGTTTCTTTCATATGAACTGCGTGACCAACTGGAATTGACGGTAACACATTACCATTATTCAACAAAACAGCTTTAAGACTCGTCTTGGATGAATCAATGAAAAGCCTCCACTCTTCCGGTATGTAATTGATTTTGAGGGCTGCCATTAAACCAGAAATGTTGTGGCACGCAGAAAGGTCACCCTCTTTGAAAAAGAATGTAATAAGCGGCTTCTGGCGGTTCCTATACACAGAAATTGTAACATCTTCTGCCAGGAGATTCCACTGTTGCAATCTGGAACCCAAAAGCTCCGCTTTGTTCTTCGGTAAATTCAGATCTCTTAAAAGATCATTCAGTTCACCTTGGGTTATTAAGTGTGGTTTAGTGGATGTAGTTTGCTCAAAATCTGGGTCGCTTGAGGTTGATGGTTCAGGACCACCAATGTCCTCTTCTTCATCAGTGGAAGCAGCTGAAAATGATTCTGGCACTTTGGGAACTGGTAGGTCATCGCCATGTCGTACCGTACGTATTGCAGAGGGGATGTTTGGATATTCCAGAGTCCATTTTTTCTTCTTTGATATGCCTTTCCCAATTGGAGGGATCATGCAAAAGTAACAGTTGTTGAGATGATCAGTGGGCTCTCTCCAAATCATTGGGACTGCAAAAGGCATAGCTTGCCTTTTGCCAGTCAACCACAGTTTAAGATGTGCTGCACATGTATTGCAGCATATGTGTGGCGCCCAGCTCTTATCCTGATCTCCTATTCTGCAGCGAAAATACAAATCTTAATCACTTTAGTTATATTTCGTTTTTGTGATAGAAATGTCACCTAACCACATATATAACAGAAATTATTAGCACTGTTCACACATGTCCTAGGCATTTCTAACTACAATACTTTTGATAAGGACAATGCACTAACTAATGGCAAAATTTTATCAGAGATAAGATATTTATACACAAAGGTGATGTAATCATAGGTAGGATTGCATCATCAACTTCTAGTTACATTTTTATTAGTCATTAGAAAAAAATTGTGCAATCGCCCACAACAGTTGCGTCATATATATATATAAATTGACCGTAATTAAATAAACTAGTAGCATATATCTTGAAAACTAGAGCCAATCAACATTTTTTAATATCATTTTCGTTTTCAGCACACCAAAATTAGTTAAGATCAGTTATTTTCATTTCTGGTACATTTTGGTTGTTGACTAGTGTAGTCAGTTCATTTCCAGTAGTTTTATTATCAAATGGTAGAAACTACAAAAACTAAGAGCAATAAATTTCACATGCTTCTCGTCACTTCTGGTTGAGAAACAAAGACAGAGCAAAACTTAGCAACCATCAAAATATCTATTCAAGTTAACAAAAGTAATTCGTAAATGAGCATTCTGCACTTTTTCTGAACAAAAAAATGTCTTTAAATTCTCTAAAAGCATACAATATACTCATTCAATACCAACGTCCTTTTCAGGATGAACAAAGAAGAAGAAGAAGACTCATTCAAGGATGGATTTATAAATCTTTTCATCTGTTTTCTTTTTTTTTAAATTTACGAAAATGCTCTATTTCCGTACTGAATAATTGGCAACTCCTTCATAGATCAGTTTCCCTCATGTAATGGCGGCACTTTTTTCACACAGAAATTATTTTTTTTAAATTTAAGGTGCTGCCATTTTCAGTCAGGCAGCAGTAATTTTTTTCCACTGTGCAACAAGAAAACTGAATCGCAGCTACTATATCAGCACAGCTATTACTCACATATATAAGAAAATCAAGTGGGGGGGGGAGAGAAAAGTGCACAGATGGCTGCAAGACCAGGCACCAGAGCTTTTTATAGAGGCTATATTCAAACTGGCAGGCTACTGGAATAAATGCTTCAATCAGTATATGTTGTTGTTGCTCTTTAACTAGGGCTGCTGAGCTTTTCGCTCTTTTCCAGCCAACACCAAGTTGAAGACTCCTTGTTATTATCAACACTGCAGATCTAGGCTTTTCCTGTGGCTTATCTGCCATTCCGAAATGTGATGAGTTGAAGTCATGAGCTGCAGTTTCTCTAGCTTGGCTTGCATTTAAAGGGTCGTCACATCTGGTCCCAAGCTAGGAGTAAGAAGGGAGAGGGGGGGGGGGGGGAAATCCAGTTACCCGCCCATTGAGGCATATTGGGAATATGGTGTTAGGCCCATGTTTTCTTGACCGTCGGCACACTAGGGGAGATGTGGTCAGCATCACGCCGGCTGCCTTAACCTTCCCAGAGTTGCTCTGGTACCCATTTGGGGCTGGGTCGACCCAGGAGCCGTTTGAGGCCTTAAAAAATCCCACCTCATCTGGGGATCGAACCATAGACCACTGAGCTAGGAAGCCAGTGCACTAACCACTATGCTACCGCGGCTCCTAGGAGTAAGAAAGGGGGGGGGGGGGCATACTGTACATTCCCTACCATCCAAGGGGGTTCTCAACTATGCAGAGTTAAAATACTGTGCTCTGGTTCTGGGCTCTCCCAAGGAATTGTCACATCCTGCACAGAGCCACTTCTCAGCTCCCCCTGCCTATCACTGGGTCCAAAGTGAGATCCTTCTGCATGAAGTCAACCAGGTCAATGCCAAAGAATCGCGCCTAAGGCTCAAGTGACTTCTCCTAGCTTAGTGTGCATTGCTGGGTTCCCAACATGTTTCACTACAGGTGGAATCCCTGGAAGTGTGTGGATGATTTAAAAAGTCAATGAGGGTGTAATTAGCCTCACAGACACAGGTTCACTTCCACATATGTATATTGTAGCATTGTGTATAGCTGGGGGTCATATAAAGATGACTCCAGATATGCCTCCATGCATTCAGTATATGTATATATGCATCCACACTAAATAATTTCTCATGATACAAAGGAGATACTTCAACCTTTCGCACAGGAAGGCCTGAGATGAACTGCTCCACCTGTTGTTTGGTTGGTTCAATTTGAAACTGTCCATTCGGTTTGTTCCGGTCTGAGCACACCTTGGCCAACATGGTGTTAGGAGCAATACCTGATGGAGGACACCAAAAATGCTATATTTAGCATTCAAAGTAATAATGATAACATCACTGCACTAATGCATGACAAACAATGTACATGTCTCATTTAAGATTAAAAGCTATTGACCAACATAACAAAATGATTCTGAGAACTAACAAGAAAATTAAAACTAAGACAGGGAAATAAAGCATATTTTCTTCATCTAGTTAATGATCTTTGGGGGGACTCTGTAATGCCTCATCAGTTTCCAAAGTTATTCTCTGTCACACTCTCGAATGCCTCTTCATAGTCCATACATCCCATGTAAAGAGGTGAGTTCCATTCCAGATTTTGTTCAACTACTGTTCATAATGTGGCTATCTGGTCTGTACAGGATCTGTTTTGTCAAAAACGTGCTTGTCTATCCATGGATAGACTCTCAGTTGTCTATCCATGGATTCTTTTAATCTCTCAAGGATGATCCAGTTTAATATTTTTTTTTCTGACACTGGTAATCTCCTATTAAGCAATATGACCAGATATCCTCATTTCCATTCTGCTGGTATTTCTCCTCTCTCCCAGACTTTACCAAATAACCTGTATAATATTTCTGCAGCAGCATCAATATCTGCTTTGATGGCCTCTGCTAGAATGACATCTAGGCCAGCAGCTTTTCATTCTTTTAGGAGCTTTATGGCTTTTCTTTATTTTGTTTTTAGTCTTTCATGATTAACTTGTAGCTTCTCTTCTGCTGCCTGGATGTCTGGGGGAATGCTGGATAAAAATATATAAAAATATGAGCTATCTATAAATAGTTGGGGGAGGGGAGAAAGAGAGAGTGTGTGAAATGTTGGTACCAGCTCTACAATATACTGAATATCCATGCATATGGAAGTTACGTTTATAAAGTGTTTACTGGTTGTTCAATTGCTTTAGCTTCAGTCACGCAGATAAGGCACCTGCAGACCCCTACGTGGGTTGGAAGGTAAGCTTGGGGGGCCCGGATGTAATTTTGCTTACAACTATAAAGGAAAGGACCTCAGGATCAGCTGCCTATGCGAATATGTAATCTTTCTATTCCACCATTCTTCTCTAGGTTCTCTTTGACCTCCCTGCTCTTCCCTTCCCCTGTGAACTTGAGTCAAAGCCATGTCTGGTTATATTAGATGATTTGTAACCTGAGGATATATCCTATCCATCTCCATTTTCTCTCTTTCATTTCCAGCTATACTGGTTGTTATCTGGTTCTCCTCTTTAGGCCTGTTTGTTATTGCACCTGGCTAAATGACGTAGAAAATGTCATGGTGGCATCTGTTTATGAAGGTCTGACATTTGAAAGTGATGCGCTTGGTGACATGCCATGTTTCCAAACTATAGAGTACAATAGATTGACCTGTGTTGTGGAGCCACGTATTACCTTCTGATGAACAGTCTGTACAGCTGCATACTTCATATAAATATATTAATGTAAAATTGTACACTTCATACACGACATTAGGAACAAAAGTACCTGCACTGGCAGTAAGTTGTGTCCTCTCTTCTATTCTGTTTCTCATCTCCAAAACTGCTTCCTCTGCACTCACACCATAAATTTTCACTGTGAATGGAGGAAAGGGTCTCTTGCAAAGAGAGCATGTTTTCAATTGACCATTTTCTGTACAATGGGAGTACAGTTGGCTCAAATTTTCTGAATTCTCAAAGGCCTTCATTCTGTCATCTGAGTAACTGTGAAGTGGATCATCTTCTTGAAGCAAGAGAGGCCTGAGCACAAGATTCAGATCACATGAGCATACAGAAGGATTGCTTGCACTTTTGGTCCGCAGAAGAAACATTCTGCTTGAAGATGACGAATTCAGCCGTTTGTGTAAATGTTCTGTGAAATCTAAATAAGCTTCGTCCAAACTCATTGGTGAAAAGTTGGGGTCATACGCTGCCAATATCTGTCTGACCGTCTCACTAACTGCTATATATTTCTCAAAGTTGGGCTGGACAATCACAAGCTCAGGACAGAGCTTACGCCCTATAAAACCAGGCATAGCAGCTCTGATGCCAAACCGTCGAGCTATGTAATTGGATGTGCTCTGAAATACATAAGAATTGCATTAACTCTAATGCTCAACCATTTTATTTCAGACCAAACATTAATGAACAGTCATTCCTGTCCATGTGATGAAATGTAAAAATATAGTGGGTTTAATGGGTTCATCTTCACATCACATATGTGCACACCTGCAAACACACAAATGAACACATATTACTGCAGCCCAAAAACAATGCAAAAGATTATAACAATAATAATAATAAATTCTTTAAGCACCAAACACGGCGCATAAGGCAGAAACCAGTGCTCTCCAGATTGTTCGTTGTGACGCCACTCCTCTTAGCTCTTGCACATTATTTAGGCCCAACGTTCTATCTTTTCCTTATATAGTCGGAGACATATTTCTGCCTAGAGTCTTCTCTTATTTGTCGATTAGTCTTGAACTCTTTCCAACTGATGTTCATGAGTTTTCTAAGACATTTGTTCTCGAACGTATTCAGTTTGTTCTCCAATGATTTTGTTACTTTCCAACTTTCACAGCCGTATGTTAACACTGAGATAACATTTGAATTAAACAGACGAAGCTTGGTATGTATATTCAGTGATCGTAATTTCCAAATGTTAGATAATCTATTGAAGGCGCTAGCTGCCAAAGCAATTCTAGTATGAATTTCTCTTGTTGTGTCACCATCCTGAGTCATTTTACTGCCTAAATAATTAAAACTTTCAACTTTCTGTAGTTTTTCCCCGTTCAGGATGATATCAAAGGTCTCGGTAGAAAAGTTCATAACTTTAGTTTTAGAGGCATTTATTTGGAGACCTATTTTAACCGAGAGATGACAGATTATTTACTGCTTCTTGGGATTGTCTGGGTGTTGAACTTAAGAATGCTAAATCATCTGCAAAATCCAGATCCCCCAGGAATTTTCCATTTGTCCATTTTATACCTAATTGTTCATTGTGGATATAGTTTCTCATAACCCAATCAATAGCTAATCCAAAAAAGATTAATTGTAACTATAATAGTTTCTGTCGCAGGTTACAAAAGTGTGGTCAAATTAAAGTGTGCAATTGTTGTGCACATAGTTGTCTTTGTAATGTGTTGAGGAGGAATCTCAGAAATGCCTCACAACCTAACTGCCAAAAAAAAATTGAAAGTCATATAAATCCACAATAAAAATGATTATCGGCACCTAACATGTCAACTACAAAAGAATTGTTCTTCACACCAACAATCCCCTATTCCTAGTTTGCTAGTGGAAATATCGGCTGCAGCAAGTCAGCTTTGATCTTTACTAGATTCCACTTTTCTCAAGACAGTTAATCGCAGCATAAAGATGATGACTACTTGCCCTCAACTGCTTCAGTTGCCAGTTAGAAAATTTCAAATCAGAATGTAGTCTTTGGTAGAAATGCTTGCTATGTCTCGGTATATGCTATACTTATTTTGTGTGCAAATAGATGTATGTGAAAATAAACCAACGCTAATGTATTACATATGCGTGACAGAATATAGTGTTGCCCTGTGTTACAAATGTGTACGGGAAGAAACTTCACAACATTCAGATATAAGCAAGAATGTTTTTTAACTCTATCTACCCTTTTAGTACTAAGCAAAATCGTGGGTCTGAACCAAACAAAAATGGCCACCCTCGTGTGAGTTTATAGTAGTTTTAGTAAATATTTTTTTATGTACCTAAATACCTTTGTTGTTATACATATGAATGATGGTAAGTGCCCGTAGATTGCTGGTATACATAATGCATAAATGCTTTCATTAAAAAATTATTAGTTATGCAAGGTAAAAATGAAGGTAGATAGCAGAAGAGGATGAAATAATAATGCACACATTTTTACTACTTACAAGCTCAGGAGCCCCCCCGCCCCCCCCCCCCCCACCCCTCCCCCCCCCCCCCCCCCCCCCCCCCCCCTCCCCCCAAAAAAAAACCATCCACTTAAGTGTCACAAACAGAAATACTGAAATAATCATTATCTTACTGTAATATAATAACAGGTCACTGGCCTGTAAAAACAGATAATTTCAAGTTATATCAGTGAGACAGAATACAAAATATTATTTACTTGTTGTTAACAAAATATTATGTTGTAACATGATCATCCCTCCTTGTTTTCTTAAATTTTGGCTCACAGTCCTTAAATTTGATGTAATCTGCTTATGCTGTTCTGTCCCCAAAACCTCACTGTCGCCATCACGCCTATCACTATCAACTGTCACTGACTCTTACTTCAGCGCCATACTGATATCCTGAGAGTCATTTGCATAATCACTACAATCAAGAATTTCTTCATATAATTTCCTCGCTTCGTCTGAAGTCAACCTACAAGGTCTACAAGTCTGAATCTGACACCTCAGGCATACTTTCTTCAAATGTGCTTAGCATTTCATTAAACATTCTACTTTTAATGCCTTTTACATCATTGCAAAGGTATATTATAGTTGTTTCTAGTGACAACAATATCTCAATACTTCACAATGCCAACAGATTACAGAATATGCTATGCCACATCACAATTATATTGAAGTGCTTGTGTAGAAAAGAAGGGTTGAAGTAGTATGACAAGATCACTAATGTAGGTGAGGAGAACAAATATATAAATTAAAAAATAATATGGTATGAAATCAGTTTTACAAGTAAACGGTACACATGAGACAAGGGACATTTCGGGTTTTACCCTTCGTCAGCCAGTTACGAACAAGTGACAAGGACAAGAACTACATATAGGTACTACAAAGGTCTATAATGATGAGGAAAACGTCAAATGAGCGATACAAGCAGATGAAACCACGGTGATGAGCGAAACGATAAAAGTAATAATGCAAGAAAATCGTGAAACCAGAAAGACATGTCGAAACAAGAAAGTAAATAATCAACAAAACGAAGACAGAAATGAACAACAATATTAAAATGCGTAAAAAATCACTTAGCTGGATCGAAGAAAGGAACATTCAAAATGGCTGAAAAAATAAGGCGTCATGCGGAAGTGACGTAGGAGATAGTGACGGCTAAGAACAGATAATTGAGGAAACGAAACGAACCAAAGCAAAAACAAGGATAGATAGGAAAATAACGACAGAAGCCACCAGAATTATGCAAAATGATGCTGGACATTCATCCCAGCAGGAGCTAAAATGCCCATTTGAAAAATGAGATGATTCTCCAACGAAAAGCGAGTGCGGTCGTCGCCAATACATGAACGGAGGGCAGTGACATGAAAAAACTCGAGCATTTCTTGAGCTCGTTCACGGAAATCATCTTCATCGTGACATATCCGACGTAAGCGTAGAAGTTGAGAGTAGGGAATGGAATTTTTACAGCTGGGAGGGTGAGAAGAGGTGTAAAGAAGGAAACCATGAGCATCAGTAGGTTTATAAAAGACAGAGGTAGTAAGGCCAGTAGGAGTAATATTGACAGTGAGGTCAAGGAAGTTAACTGAAGTGGTAGAAATCTGAGAAGTGAATTTGATTGCAGGATGGAAATTGCCAACATAGTCAATGAATCTACGGAGGTTGACTTCAGACATGTCTGTGACACCAATACCATCGTCGATATAGCGACGGTAAAACTCGGGTAATGGTCCATCGTAACTTTGAAGCACCAAATATTCAAAGTGACCCATGAAGAGGCAGGCATAACTCGGGCCCATTTTGGTGCCCATAGCAACGCCACTAATTTGATTAAAGAACTGGCCACTAAATTCAAAAGAGTTGAGAGTGAGGACCAATTCCGCAAGGCAAAGAAGAGAGCCGGTGCTAAAAGTAAGGTCAGTGCGTCTGTCGAGAAAAAATTGTAGTGCTTTAAGGCCATCAGAGTGTGGAATGGAAGTATAAAGCGAACAAACATACAGAAGGAAAAGTCGGTAAGTGTGGTCAGGTGTGAATTGGATGGAATCAAAAGTAGTGATAGCATGGGTGGTGTCCTTAAGATAGGAAGGTAGACTGGCCACTAATGGTTGCAAAATACTATCCAGGAAATCAGAGATACGTTCAGGTGAGGACCAATTTCGCAAGGCAAAGAAGAGAGCCGGTGCTAAAAGTAAGGTCAGTGCGTCTGTCGAGAAAAAATTGTAGTGCTTTAAGGCCATCAGAGTGTGGAATGGAAGTATAAAGCGAACAAACATGCAGAAGGAAAAGTCGGTAAGTGTGGTCAGGTGTGAATTGGATGGAATCAAAAGTAGTGATAGCATGGGTGGTGTCCTTAAGATAGGAAGGTAGACTGGCCACTAATGGTTGCAAAATACTATCCAGGAAATCAGAGATACGTTCAGGTGAGGAGAAGACTCTGGCGATGGACAGTGCTTATACTGAGGAAATCTGACACCATTACAAAGGCAGTCCTTGTTCTGGAATCCCCAGGATAATATAAGTAGAGGCAGGCCAAATAAAATATGGAGAAGAGAACTGGAGATAGAAATGAAAATGAAATGGAAGACCTTGAGCTGATGACATGCAACAAGAAGACTTGGTATGTTTCTGTTGAAGGCCTATGCTCCTTGGGGAGGTAAAAGGTATTGAGTGATTGATTGACATCACAAATATACAACCATCATCATGTGACATATTCTTTCCAGAACGTTGTCTCCATTACAGCTGCTCTGAACGCATCACGATTCTGGGCAAGTCGACCTGCATCAGCCAAAGACAAGTTCAGACTCTCTGTGATGTCCTGGGTCCACCGTCGTCTAGGTCGACCCCTTCCCCTTTTTCCAGGGACCATGCCTTCCATCACTGTTTTTTCCAGACTATTATGTCTTTTTATATGACCGAAAAATTTCAGCTTCCTTATTGCGATGGTATTTAGGAGCCAATGTTCCTGTACGTTTAGTGAGTGCAGTACTTCTCTGTTGGTCTTTTTTTCTGTCCAGGGTATTCTCAACATCCTTCTGTAGCATTTCATTTCGAATGATGTAATCTTTTTTGCAACTGTTTTATTGAGTGTCCAAGTCTCGCAGCCGTATGTTGCTACTGGGAATATACATGCTCTGATCAGTTGTAACTTTGTTTCTTTGCTTGTGCCTTGCCATAGGTTTTTCATCTGTATTAGCTTATATACAACAGAATGTGATAATGATTAGGTATTACCCTCGCAGCAAAGAACAAGAATCAACTTACCAACATGCTCATGCTGCCTACTGCCATTGGTTGATTTCTTAAGCTTGGATCATCTCTCATCTCTACAGCAGCATAGAAAGCATCCATATCAACATGAACAATTGTGCGAGACAAGTCTCTCTTTTCCTCAAGTTCTCTCAATAACTGGTCAGCCTGAGATACAGATTGTATGAAATTTTATACAAATGCGGTCATGTCCTAAATAAGTAAGCAACATAATCTCATAAAACCAAAAACAAACAAAAATGTAAAAAGTGATCATAAATTACTTTTCCGCCTAAAAATTAAATGTAACCATTCTTCTCCTACTATTCCCTGCCATCACTATCATCATCATCACACTTCAGTTCCCCAAGGAGCACTGGCCTTCAACAAACTTATACCAAGCCTTCCTGTACCACGCAATCAGCTCAAGGTCAAGAGGACGGCAGTAAGACGGTGGTAAATGGTGGAGTGGAGGGAGGAAAAAAAATTAAATTAAAAGATAATGCATCTTACTAGACAAAACAAAAACCTACGTTGTAGCCACATGGCCTTTGTCAGAGACAAACGATGTTTAAGAATAGTGATAAAGATATTCAGCTATTTTACGTTTAAAACACTCTAATTTTATACTAAAATGCTATAAAAATACCTCTGTATCAAGCATTCTTCTTCTTCTTCCGTCCTTAGCCACCGACCGTCAGAGCAGTCAGTGGCCATTACGCCTAGTGGCGTCTTAGGGCAACAGCAGATAGGTTTTCTTTGCCATTGTTTCCCATCACGCCTATTGGCGTCTTTAGGGCAACGGCAAATCAATCCATTTGCTGTTGTTTCCGTAATCAAAGTGACTGGCAAACGGGTGATCAGCCCGTTGGTTGTATCAAGCATGATTTATCACAAATTAGCCTACACGACACTGAACTAAATGTTAGTACAGTTTCCAAAGTAAATGCACAACAATGACAGAAAAGTTATGGGTTTGTTAAGGTCATTTACCTGGTGAAATCCAAGCTGCAGTTGACTAGCACTAATGCTATCAACCAAAGTTTTCTGTTCATTGATTTTCAGTTTCAGTACTTCGTCTTTTCTTCTTTCATTCTCATAAAACTTGGATCCTGTGAAGAAAGTGAAAGAAATTCTTTGTATTCCTGAGCTTTAGCATCTTAATTACATGCACATTACAAAATATTAATTACATTCATTTACACCAAAATTACACAATCTAACTGCACTTTCCATTCAAAAATTAGCAAATATAACCTTAATTTAACTTTTCGAACTGAATACAACTTTGGGATATTTTAAACCTTGCCCTTGGTTCATGACAGTAGCCTTCCATCCTACCTTGAAACAAAGTTTCATGAAGTAGCTTTCAAATATCCACTAACTTATTTCTATAACCAACAGAGGTAAATGAGGCTCAGAAATGGGGGGGGGGGGGGGGGGGGGGGGGGGGGGGGGGGGGGGGGGGGGGGGGGGGGGGCCATGAGCAAAAAAAGGTTGAGAACCACTGATCTACAACACCCTCAGGGAAGTCACACAATTTATGATCAAGAAGGAAGCAGGTTAAAAAAGTAATTTATTCTTCCAATACGCATTAAAGACAAAATTTATAAAAAATTATTTACAAACAGCATGGGTAATAAAAGTTCATACCTTTTGATGCCTCATGAATGATCCTGTTTATTCTTTCTCTGTCAAGACCTTCCATACCTGCCTTATTGTCATTTAAAACCATGCTGCTAATCAAGGGAGTGCTGCCATTGGTTGTCACATTTCTCTCAGAGCTTGGTTCACAAATAAACGTTTCACTTGGAACTTCGCTTAAATGACCAACTGATTTATTACTGCCAATGTCTAGAATATCACTGTGGCTGTCCTCACCAACTGACTTCCCAACAGATAATACTGGTTCCATTCTCCAGGAGTTGGTCATATCATAGACTAAATTTCTGTAACCAACTGGCCAGTCCCTGTAAGGTCAAGTTTTAAATT